>JARFJB010001958.1:412500-425000 GCA_036346205.1 Vesta saturnalis
AGAAAACCTGAATCAACCAGTGTAAATCGCACAACGTCATTTAGCAAAACTGAAGTCAACCAATATTTCCAAAATTTCAGAATCGTCATTGACAAAAACAACTTTCCTACAGAGAGGATGTATAATGTGGATGAAACTGGGATTTCCATTGTCCGAAAAGAAGCAGCTAAACGTTTGGGGCGCAAAGATATAAAACAGTTTGGAGTTATTACGTCAGAAGGAGATGGTAAAAACGTTACGGTTATTTGTGCTGTAAGTGCATTTGGATCAAACATACATCCCTTATTTGTTCTCTAGAAAAAGGATGACTCCTTTATTGGAAAAAAAATGGTCCAGCAGGTGCACTGTACTGTAACGAGGAGATATTTTACAAATGGTTATAGCACTTTTAAAATCAAGTTCGACCAACAAACGAAAATCCGATGATACATCTCTTTTCCAATTTACGAATATTGCAAGAAAAATTCTATTGTGATGGTTAATTTACCACCACACATCACACAAGCTCTAACCGTTAGACGTGTCATTTTTTGATCCCCTTTTAATAAGATCCAAAATTAGCTCTGGTTCTGACCAATACAAACTAAGCCAATATGATTTAGTAGAAATATTTAATTCCGCATATAAACAAGTAGCAAATATGTGTGTCTGGTTTTGAGGCAATTGGAGTTGTTCCATTCAATGATGAAAAATTTAGCGAAGATGATTTTGCTGCATCACATAATTTACAGGACCATGACAAGGAGAATGTGAATATACTAAACAACTTAATTGATTTAAGAGGAGCCAAACATTCCATCACCAACACCTGCAACTGAACCTGTCAACAATACCAGCAACAGATTTCAATTCAAGCCCTCAACCAACAACGACAACAACTGATTATCAAACTAGTTTCAATCAAATCTTAAGGCACATGTTAGTATTTAAAGCATATGTCCTGTACGCACTATATCATAAGAAAAAGAGGGCTTCAAAACAACATTCTGAAATTCTAACATCAACCCTAATGAACAAAATTCTGTAGCAGAAAAAGAGAAGGAAATGAAAAAACCCAGACATCCAAAGCAAAAAAAAAAACGATTCAGACGAAAAAACAGATTCAGACACCAAAAATGGGAGTAAATAAAAAAGTATTTGAGAGTGATAGCAGTGACACTGATGATATAGATGAAACTCAAATATGTGATGATGACGAAATGTTCGACCTTCCTGGTTCCTATTCCGATATTTGTCTCATTTGCGATGAGTTTGGGAGAGAAAGTGAACCTTGGTATCGGTACATAATGTGTGGTAAATGGGCACACAAAGATTGTAGCGGAGTCGAGACTGCTAAAAATTACACATGTGATTTTTGTAAATAAATGATACAAAAAATTTTGTGCTATATTAGGAAAATACTTTTTTTTTGTTACCGTGGTTATACAAAGGACATAATTTTTGTCAATTTTTTTGTGTTTAATAAAGATTTTCGTAATATATTTACATTAAGTCAACTCGGAATGGCCCTATCTCCAAATAGGCCTTAAGTAATTGTTTAAGTCACCGCTTCTCTGCGTCATCTTAGTCAATTATCTGCGTCATCTTTGTCAAGCCAATGGCAAAGATGACGCATCTTTAAAAAGGCATTTTTTATACTTATTTTATTGATTATTTTTTATAAATTCGAAAAATAGTTAGCAACCATGTCAAAGATTACTGTGTATTAATGCAAACTTATTTATAGTTTTATTGGTCAATATAAAATTTTTTAGTTAGATGCGCTATCTGCGACTCCCTAAGTCTAAATATTAATTAAATATGAATGAAAGTTGTTAAACTGTATTATTGATATCTTATAGAAGCGGGCGGCTTTGGAATTTTTTTTAAGTTAACATGTATATATTAATCTCTATCTGACATGAAGTTTTAAACGTCAATCTGACATTTTTTTGTTTTTACAATGTTGCCCATTTTCGTTATGAACGTATGTAACATAGTTACCCTAAAAAATTATAATTAGAATTATTTCATTTCCTTTAATTATTTAAGTTAACATCTAGATGTCTATTAACCTCTGACTGTCATGAAGTTTTAAACGTCTGTTTGACATAGATTTTTGTTTTTGTTTTTACAATGTTGCATATTTTCGTAATGAACTTATTATAAAAGAGGTTGCATAATTATCCTTAAAAAAATGTTATTAAAATTATTTCATTTGGTTTAAATTCCATTTTGTAGGTTGGAAGGTCGTGTGGTGTTTCACACCAGATGTTTGCTCTATAAAAAACCAAGGAAATGTGAAAAAAATAATTAGAAAAATATTATTATATTAACATAAAAAATACTTCAATACTTTAATGAGGACAAACTTGTTACTGCAATTTCTTAATGTGGTCTGTGGTTTCCGGTGCGATTTATATTTATAAGGCATCAACGATTTTTAGTGCTACAGCAAATATTATAACACTTCAGTCAACAGTTTCCCGAAAACGGTACTGCAATGGTAAGTAAATGAATACTACATTTAGGGCATTGTTAAAGCAATTTTATCTGTAGGCTTCAAAACCAATCAAAGTTCCCATTATTTGGATACTTGGTGGACCTGGATCAGGTAAAGGAACACAATGTAAAAAGATTGTCGAAAAATACGGAGTTGTCCATTTATCATCAGGTGATCTATTACGGAAAGAGGTAAATTACGAAGAAACAATCAAAATCGTTTTATCTTATAATCAACTACTAATCTTGCAAGCGCTTTTTTTAACAATATTCCTTATCAATATCATGTCTACAGGTTATCAGCGGATCCGCTAGAGGAAAAAATCTTTCATGGATTATGGAAAGAGGCGAACTTGTTTCAACTCAGCTTGTGTTAGATTTAGTTAAAGAAGCAATACTATCACAAGCAGATAATGCGAAAGGATTTGTTATAGACGGTTATCCAAGAGAAAAGGAGCAAGGCGTATTATTCGAGCAACAAATTGCACCTGTCGACATTGTTTTATTTATTGATGCCCCTGATGAGACTTTAACAAACAGAATTTTAGGAAGAGCGGTTACTTCAGGAAGAGTTGATGATAATGAAGAAACCATTAGTAAAAGGTTAAAGACTTTCCATACCCATAATGACTCAATTCTTTCTACTTACGCTAATAAAACAAAAAAGGTTTGCTTTTTGAAAATATGTTTGCATATCTGTATAAAATAAAATTTTTAGATTGACGGTGAGCCTTCCCCTGCTGAGGTATTTAAACAAGTTGAAACATATTTGGATCCTTTATTTCAATGAATTCTAATGTTTAAACAATTTATTAATATGTATTAATACACAGATTTCAATGTTTTTGTGAATTTTTTAACGCTTTTCTCTGCGTATTACTTTTAGCACATTTTTTTTAAGAATTACGAAAGAGAGCGATTGTGAGGTCTTTGTTTTTCAGATCGTAACATAATTTTCGAAGTTAACTACTTTTTTCGAAAACGAGCTTGAGTCTTTATGTCTTGGATAGCTTATTCTTTAGTTTATTTTAGCAGTTTGGAAATGCCTCTAATTTAGGGCAAAGAAACCAAAAGGCATACTGGGCACTTTAGTGCTGTGGTACGTACACTGTGTTCTTTTTCTTACTTAGAATTTAACATTAAAAGTATTACATTTACATTAAAAAATAAAAATTAAAGATCTTGCTGCCGATAACTACACTTCTTCACTATACGATAAAGCATAGTAAAGGAAAGGTAATTCCAGCACCTTCAATAGTGTAAATGTGAACGTAATGTATACTAGAGCCAAAGCAACCAACACAGATATGTTGTAGCTAATAAAGCGGGCATAACTAAACAGCGAACTTAATGCATCGTGTTTCCATATTTAATACACAAAAACAAAAGGTATCTCAAAATCAAGCTTTCTTTAAGATAATGTATTGCGTCCTCTATATGACCACATACACATTATCTTGAACTGCGTCATTCGCCTCGCTTCCTACAACATGAAATCGAACCATACATATTCAATTTTCAAACTGTACAAAAATTTTTAACGCACGGAAGGATTTCTTAACGCATGGGGCGGGTTTTCATAAAGCAAGGGACGGATTTCCTATTAAATATAATAAATTAGTACAAACATGTAATTTAAAACACTTACATTTGCATACCTAATACAGGGTAGAACGAACACAAATGGTCTCATACACGGGTTGCGCATCAAACAAGAAGTTGATGTGTCTAAACACCAATTATTCGTAATTATGTATATTAAGAAAAAAATACCAACATATCCACTAAAATTTAATTATTGAAAGAAAAAAATGCTATAATATGCCTCAACTACACACATAATTTAAATATGTTTACAAATAACAACACAAAATCAAATCTCCAATTCAGGTAACGATAGCCAAAAATAGCATGTTACACTGGTTAATCAAGTACATCCACATAAAGGATCACTTCAGCTTTCGACTGCTAGTAGTATTTAAACAGTTTCACCTAAAACCGAATTATCTAAAAAATGTGTATCCTTTTTACCATAAAGTTGGTTTTTGAAATATTTGCAAAAAATACACTAGGTACTGTTTTAGTTTTTGTAACACGCACACGGAGGCGGGCGCGAACAGATACAGACTCAGATACCAACACAAACGCACACGCAAATGCAAATACGAACACGAACATAGGCACGGAGACAGTCAGTCACGAACACAAGCACGAGCATGAGCACGAGGGTTTGTTGCAAAAACCTCCAACTCGTTCATTTCGATAGTTACCCCATCCTTATCCAATATGATACAGCTATGGAAATTTGTTTTGGATACACGACCACCATGTCCACCCTCCCACTTGGTAAGAAAAATAAAAACCGTTACTTTACCGAAACCGCTATTGATCATTAATTTATATGCTTGCCTAATGTAGTATTGATTTCGATATATTTTTGTAACCAACGTGCCTGTTTAAAGCTCAAGACTACTTAATTTTGTCAATTTCAAACCAAGTGCCAAATACATCTTTAGGTCTCTATAATGAACATTGTAGTTACGTTGTAGTTGTGTGTGCGTGTGCGTGTGCGTGTGCGTGTGCGTGTGCGTGTGCGTGTGTGTGTGTGCGCGCGTGCGTGCGTGCGTGCATGCGCGCGCGTGCCGTGGCGTGGCGCGGGCGCGGGCGCGTGCGTGTGCGTGCGTGTGTGTGTGTGTGGGTGCGTGCGTGCGTGCGCGCGTGCGTGTGTGTGTGTGTGGGTGCGCGCGTGCGCGCGTGCGCGCGTGCGCGTGTGCGCGTGTGCGCGTGTGCGCGTGTGCGCGTGTGCGCGTGTGCGCGTGTGCGCGTGTGCGCGTGTGCGCGTGTGCGCGTGTGCGCGTGTGCGCGCGTGCGCGCGTGCGCGCGTGCGCGCGTGCGCGCGTGCGCGCGTGCGCGCGTGCGCGTGCGCGCGTGCGCGTGCGCGCGTGCGCGTGTGCGCGTGTGCGCGTGTGCGCGTGTGCGCGTGTGCGCGTGTGCGCGTGTGCGCGTGTGCGCGCGTGCGCGCGTGCGCGCGTGCGCGCGTGCGCGCGTGCGCGTGTGCGCGTGTGCGCGTGTGCGCGTGTGCGCGTGTGCGCGTGTGCGCGTGTGCGCGTGTGCGCGTGTGCGTGCGCGTGCGCGTGCGCGTGCGCGTGCGCGTGCGCGTGCGCGTGCGCTGTGCGTGTGCGTGTGCGTGTGCGTGTGCGTGTGCGTGTGCGTGTGCGCGCGTGTGCGCGTGTGCGCGTGTGCGCGTGTGCGCGTGTGCGCGTGTGCGCGTGTGCGCGTGTGCGCGTGTGCGCGTGTGCGCGTGTGCGCGTGTGCGCGTGTGCGCGTGTGCGCGTGTGCGCGTGTGCGCGTGTGCGCGTGTGCGCGTGTGCGCGTGTGCGTTGCGTATGTACGCGTGTGCGCGTAGTGCGCGTATGTGTGCGTGTGTGTGCGTGTGTACGTGTGTGTGCGTATGTGCGTATGTGTACGTATGTGTACGTGTGTACGTATGTGTACGTGATGTGTACTGTGTGTACGTATGTACGTATGTGTCGTGTGTGTACGTATGTACGTATGTACTGTATGTACGTATGTGTCATGTGTACGTATGTCGTATGTACGTACGTGTACATGTATGTGTACGTTGTGCATGTGTACGTATGTACGTATGTGTACGTATGTGTACGTATGTACGTATGTACGTATGTGTACGTATGTAGCATGTGTACGTATGTGTACGTATGTGTACGTATGTGTCGTATGTATGCGTCATGTGTACGATGTGTACGATGTGTGCGTATGTGTGTACGTACGTATGTGTACGTAGTGTACGTGCGTGTGTACGCATGTGTGCGCGTATGTGTCGCGTATGTACGCATGTGTGCGCGTTGTGCGCGTGTGTCGCGTATGTGTACGCTGTGTGCGCGCATGTGTGCGCGTGTGTACGCGTATGTGCGCGATGTGCGCAGTGTGTGCGCATGTGTGCGCGTATGTGCGCGTGATGTGCGCGTATGTGTCGCGATGTGTATGCGCATATGTACGCGTATGTATTCGCGTATGTACGCGTATGTGCGCATGTGTACGCGATGTACGCGTATGTACGCTATGTGCGCGTATATGCGCGTATGTACGCTATGTGATGTATCTATATGTATCTATGTTATGTCTATGTATATGTCTATTGTATTATGTCATGTATGTCTGTGTGTATGTATGTATTTGTATGTATATGTGTATATATATATTATATGTGTATATGTATATATATATATATATATATATATATATATATATATATATATATATATATATATATATATATATATATATATATATATATATATATATATATATATATATATATATATATATATATATATATATATATATATATATATATATATATATATATATATATATATATATATATATATATATATATATATATATATATATATATATATATATATATATATATATATATATATATATATATATATATATATATATATATATATATATATATATATATATATATATATATATATATATATATATATATATATATATATATATATATATATATATATATATATATATATATATATATATATATATATATATATATATATATATATATATATATATATATATATATATATATATATATATATATATATATATATATATATATATATATATATATATATATATATATATATATATATATATATATATATATATATATATATATATATATATATATATATATATATATATATATATATATATATATATATATATATATATATATATATATATATATATATATATATATATATATATATATATATATATATATATATATATATATATATATATATATATATATATATATATATATATATATATATATATATATATATATATATATATATATATATATATATATATATATATATATATATATATATATATATATATATATATATATATATATATATATATATATATATATATATATATATATATATATATATATATATATATATATATATATATATATATATATATATATATATATATATATATATATATATATATATATATATATATATATATATATATATATATATATATATATATATATATATATATATATATATATATATATATATATATATATATATATATATATATATATATATATATATATATATATATATATATATATATATATATATATATATATATATATATATATATATATATATATATATATATATATATATATATATATATATATATATATATATATATATATATATATATATATATATATATATATATATATATATATATATATATATATATATATATATATATATATATATATATATATATATATATATATATATATATATATATATATATATATATATATATATATATATATATATATATATATATATATATATATATATATATATATATATATATATATATATATATATATATATATATATATATATATATATATATATATATATATATATATATATATATATATATATATATATATATATATATATATATATATATATATATATATATATATATATATATATATATATATATATATATATATATATATATATATATATATATATATATATATATATATATATATATATATATATATATATATATATATATATATATATATATATATATATATATATATATATATATATATATATATATATATATATATATATATATATATATATATATATATATATATATATATATATATATATATATATATATATATATATATATATATATATATATATATATATATATATATATATATATATATATATATATATATATATATATATATATATATATATATATATATATATATATATATATATATATATATATATATATATATATATATATATATATATTATATATATATATATATATATATATGTATATGTATATATATATATGTATGTGTGTGTGTGTGTGTGTGTGTGTGTGTGTGTGTGTGTGTGTGTGTGTGTGTGTGTGTGTGTGTGTGTGTGTGTGTGTGTTTTCCATAAGGTTATTAATATTAAAGTACATTAAATAGGACGTTGGGGCATTATAGTTATGGTGTCAGTTATTCCGTGCAGAAACGGGAAGCGGTGAGAAAAGAAAGAAAGGGGGGGGGGTGGCCGCTACTCACCTGCTCATGGAAAGAAGTCGCCTGCGTCAGACGGTTCGGTCGGGGTCAAAAAAATTCCGTTAGAGATAAGGAGCCGCTTCCCCAAAAGCAGAATCACCGTTACCGCCGAAGGAGAGGAGAAACAATTGGAAAAAAAGAATGTTGTGGTATAAATCAAAACCTATAATAAATTATTTAGTTGAACGTTGAATGTAGTAAATAGTAATTTACTTGAAGAGAGAGAAAATAAATTAATTTAAAATATAAGTAAACGCGAACCTGGTGATTTATGAAAGGCCTTTTTAAAGTAACGCAGGTTTTCTATAAATAAAAGTTAAGATTCAAAACGATAATTGTATTCAGAATACTTGTTATGTCCTAACAAAACTTAATTTATTGTAATTTAAGAGAGAACGTTAAAGAAAAAGTAAAACTTAATCAATTACACCAATATCAAATTCAAAATTTAAACATATGGGCTGTATATAAGACTAAAGTACCGTGCGCAGGTTTACTTGATAGTGAATACGTCATTAACGCTAAAAGTTAAAAATGGCCGACAGCTCATTATAAGCGGTAGTTATTAACGAAAAATTTACCCAAAATTATTAAAGATCTAATGAAAAAGTAAGTGATGTAGTAATAATGTAATACACTAACAGTTCTGATTATAGAACAGACAAAAAAAAACAAAGGGAAAGGATGTGGAGAAACGGATTTCAGATAATAGGTCAGATAAATAATATTTCTTATTTTAGTACTATGAATGGAGCAGCAAGGAAGTGGGTATAGGTCACATAGATAAGACGTGGGCGTGAAGAACAAGGTTAAAATCGTCTGACCTTTTGTCGATTTTACAATGATCCTTGATATTCCATGCAAGTTATGCTTCTACGAAATGATGTATGAAGATACAATTTCTAGGTAAGTTACACATACACAAGTACAGATGGTCTATTAGTAGAATCGCTACCCCACTTCTAACTCACCGTGTACGTACGCGTTCCCCGCTTCAAGGTCGAAGCGCCCAAGTACAAGGTTTTTAAGGTCAAGGCCATTGAAACTCTCATACAGGTTCTCCGCATCGAGGTCAATGGTTTTCAAGGTCGAGGTCGATCCCATTGCTTATCTCCAAGGTTATCCATGCACGTACGCGCCCTCCGCTTCAAGGTCACACGCTTCATGTATAGAAGTATATTCCTCAAGCATATTGAAGCAACTAGATTTGAAAAAAGTCGCTAGAAAGGTTACTATATTGTTTTCAAGGTCATTGAAGCTTTCGTACAGATTGTCCACATCGAAGGTTTCAAGATGATCACATTACCTGCGTCCCAGTACACGGTCAAGGTTTTGAAAGGGCCCACTGTACACACCACCCGCTTCAAGGTCATCTTAGGATTTCAAGCTATAGGGATCAACCTTCCCATTTGTCAAGGTCACACATTGAGGATTCAATTGGGGGTATATAGGAGGATTCACCAAGAAATCAAGGTCGATTCTAAATCAATGTTTAATGGGAAATTTCAACGTTCATTAATCTTTTCAAGGTCACGCCCCCGTTAATTCTAGGAAGTTAATTGACCTCTGTCTCAAGCCCTGAGGCTCACACCTCTGATAAAAGAATAAAGACGATCCATTGTTCTGACCGAGTTAGGGTCATAATTCCTAAAAAAAGAACAATTTCTAACTACCCCCACCATTTCGGACTCAATTCTGAGAAATCAATCTTCAAGAACTAAGGTGATCCGTTGTTCAAGCCGACGCTTCAAAGTCTGTGCTTACAATTTTCAAGATCACACTTCTGAGAAAAGAACAAAGGCGATCCATTGTTTTGGCTGAGTTAGGGTCATAATTCCTAAAAATAGATTGTTATCTAGATACCTCCGCCATTTCAGACTCAATTCTGAGAAATCAATTTTCAAGAACAAAGGCGATGTTCAAGCAATTCAGCTAACGATTCAACGTCAAAGTCATGGTCACACCTCTGAGAAAAAACAAAGACGATCCATTGTTCTGGCCGAGTTAGGGTCATAATTCTTAAAAATAGATTGTTATTTAGATACCCCCACCATTTCAGGCTCAATTCTGAGAAATCAATTTTCAGGAACAAAGGCGATCCATTGTTTAAGTCGACGCTTCAAGGTCAAAGTTGTTTCGCTCAAGGTCATCATACACATTGAGTACGTATATTCTTCGAGGTCACCAAGCCATTCTTGGCTGAGCTAGGGTGTTAATTCTTATAAACCAGTTCTCAGGGGTATTAAATAGACTTTTCAAGGCGTGAGGGATTCTATCTTTCAGGGTCACCCAAGCAATTCTTGGCTGAGTCAAGACGTTAATTCTAAAGGTCGGGGGTATCATAGAGGTTGTCGTTGTCTATGCTGAAATGTGGATCAAAGTTCTTGTACTGGCTAAATTGTAATAAAAGATTATGCTTACCGTATGTAGATTCATAATACTACTGTCCTAAACCACCGGGATGAAGTAGTTTCCCCAAGAACTGGTTCCGAAAGACAGATAACCGTTTCCCAAAACAGATAGCTGTTTCTCAACACAGGTAGCCGTTTCTCAGCCGATTGGACGCTGCATGTTGGTGATCAAGCTTAGGATTTTGACGAATGTACACTTTTTATATAATAACTATGTAAGACAATATCAGTAAAAGGTTTATGAAATTGTGTGCTGATAGGGGTTACAAGTAAAGGGGAAAGTTTGTAATATTTACAATAAAATGCAAATACATATTATTTTAAGTGTATTATTTCATGTAAAGCTACATCCTCTGATGCAAACTATTTCTATGGTTATACCCCACCCTGTCCATCTAGGGTAACAATGTTAAAAAGTCAAATTTTAGCATTCCTTGGATGTAAAATTCTTAGAAAAAACAAATAAGCGTTCCTATTACTCAATTCTAACAATAGAATCAGTTCGTGAAACAAGAGGGTTGTTGTCTATGCTAAACGTATATTAAGGTTCCTGTATTGGCTAAATATGCTTACAGTATCTTACTATCCTAACAACCAGCACGAGGTAGTCTCCCTAGGACAGATAACCGTTTCGCAAATACAGATAGTCGTTTCCCAACACAGCTAACCCAGAAGCAGCAGTCGTTTCCCCCACAGAAAACAGATTGAACCAGGCCGTGCAGGGGTAAAGTTTATTGATCTGAGGGGGTTAAAGTTTATTGGTTCGAAGGATGTCACATTCTAAAAATCAACTCATGGGAAGGTTGTTGTTTATGCTAAAAGGATTAAGCGGTGGCTAAATCGAGTTAACTTTTGCCGGAATTCTTAGAAATCTGGAAATAGGTCAAGGTACAGATAGAGGACAGTTTCTATAGAAAAGCTGAATAATCCGCTTAAATGACCTACTTTTAGAGGTAGCTTTTCCAATAGATGCTGAAATAAGTCAACAGGGTTATCTTCCAAGGATAGTTTTTAGAAAATTCTAAACCGTTTTCGATGGGAATGACTTTTTGTGTCTGAAAAAGGTGGACAGGAAGCAGTAAGTGCGGAGGAGTAAGCGATTGGAGACGTTAATAAAGCAATTTGGTAAAACTCGATTTGGAGTGTTACATAATGAAAACAGAAAATGATGAAGCTGTGTATTAACAATGAGGAATATGTAAAAATAGTGTATGTAGTAAAGGTCAAGAAGTGCGGGGAACGTATAGTGTTGGAAACAGAACTGTATAATTAAAAAGACTTGTGTGCTGTTGTTGCATATAAGTTAAAGAGGCGTAGACAGTAAAATAACTTTAAAAAAGCTTCTTTTCGGAGTATTCTATCCAGTTCTTTATTGGTTTGCAACGTTTAGGTGT
>JARFJB010001958.1:432500-567500 GCA_036346205.1 Vesta saturnalis
TGGTTTACTTGTATTTGAGTCCAAGCACACAGGGGATTATCACGAGGATATGAATGCTGATGTTTCGGAACAATATTTTGAAATGATAGCAAACATTCCACGGGGAGCTGTAACTACTCTGGATAACATAAGTTACCATTCTAGGCAAGTTGAGCACTTACCAACAATTGCATGGAAAAAATGAGACATTGCCAAATGGTTAACATCAAAACAGATGCAATTTGAAGAAACTATGCTCCAACGAGAGCTTTTAGCTATAGCAAATCAGCATAAGCAACAACTTGTTCAGTATCTTATTGATGAACTCTGTTCTTCTCGAGGGATTACCGTACATACGTTACCACTGTCACTGCGAACTTAACCCCATAGAGTTAGTTTGGACTCAAATAGAAAGTGAAGTAGGTCGTCACAATACGACTTTTAGATTAAGTGAAGTGCACAGCTTATGTCAACGCAGAAAAATGGAAATATTTTGTTGACGATGTAATTAAAGAGGACCAGAGTATATAAGAACTTGATGTGATAATGGAAGAAACTATAGAACCCTTTGTAATATCTGTAGGACAAGATGACGGCTCTTTCGAATCGAGAAAGATGATAAAGACTGTTTGGTTATATTTTATATGTACCGTAAGCTGCCTATTATTTTCTTATTTGTTTATTTACTTAAAGACCAACATGATTGGTTGTATAAGACTACATGTTTGGCATTACAATTTTTATTCGAATTTATTTGACACAATTGTGGACGTAATTACACTGTTTGCTTTTTTATTGTGCTTATGTGTAGCTAAAATCCTTTTTCTTTTTTTGTTCCTTAATGTTATAATTTTGTACGGACTTTAATCTGATCTAATGGTGTTTTGTTATGTATTGAACCCATTTATTTTTTTAGTTGATTTATTAATGTACTTGTGTGATTGATTATTTATGAATAAATTGTGTTTTCTTGGTGGTTCTTTCCCAACTTAGTAAATTAGCGGGTTGAACCATCATTGCGCAAAGCTCGTAAATTCTAATTTGTGTAGTTTTATTGGTTACCTGTCCCACATAATTCAGCGCTTAACCTCATCCAATCCTGTCTCATTCAATTAAACTGGCGTAGCTATCACTAGACGGGCAATTATTTTGATCAGATTTGAGGTTTGCGAGTAATTAAATACCAGCCTTGTAAATCAATTCTAATATTTTAATTATTGCCAGGAAAGCCAATGTAAGGCAACCAATCAATTTGAGTAATAGTGGCATTATTGTCTGTTTTGTTTTTAAATTTGCATTATTGCGAATAAGTTCAAAGTGTCATTTTCACCACTGAATTTTGATGCTTTACGCGACGGAAGGGAACATTCCTCTCTAGTTACATAATTAACTATTTCTTGTTGCTGTCTATCGTTTTAGTTACTAGTTACACAATTTTTTCCAAAATGATCTACTAAAATTATACTATCAATTCAATCAAAATTTAGAAATCTGACAGACCAAACTGCATAAATATCTAAAAAGAACATATTCAAGTATCAATTACTTTGCATGTGAACCTGCTTAAGTTTGAACCTGAATTTTCAAACATACAAATATAATCAGTATGAAAGGTGAGATAAATGTCACAAAAATGACATTTACAAACAGTATTGAATGTTTCAAAACATTGAAGTTTTTTAATATTTGAACATGGGTGGACTATTTACTTGCATTGAAACGGTTTACCAGTATGTTTAAATTAGACCTTACAATATAATTTTAGTTTTAGGTTCCTGATTTTCAACGCCTGAAATACGATATGTCACCGATTGTAGACAATCCTTTACCTTTGTTTTGGATGATTGGGCCTTCTGGATCAGGAAGACACACTCAAGCTGAAGCAATAGCGGAAAATTTAGATTTTGCAAATATACTAGTTTCAAGTTTAGTGCGTAGAGAAGCTGATAAGCCTACAGAGCGTGGAAAATTAATCAAAGATACATTTCAACACGAAAACAGAAGAATACCAGATGTATGTTAATGTCTTTATAATATTTTATAAAATATACAGTGTGTAGGAAATAATTGTAGATTTAATTAAAGAAGGAATGTTGGCAAGAGCAGATTTAACTAAAGGGTTTATTATAAATGGATTTCCTCTTACAAGTAAACAAGCTATAATATTTATTAAAGAGATTGGTGATGTCGATGCCATTATCTATTTACATTCAGATACACAAGTATTGATTCCGCGAGTTCAAGAAAAATTGGGGTCAGGTGTTACTGTCGAAGCTATAAAGAGGGATATTCAAAGATATACCGTAGAAGCCAAAAAAGGTATATCTAAATTTGGTTCCAAAGTAGAAAAGGTAAGCTTTATTTATTTATAATTATACATATTCCTTTAGATATTGGTAGTTCTTTATCCGCAAAATTTTAATACCAACACTTAATACCTACAGTTTTTCGTATTGGTAGTTTCTAGTCTGACCAGATGTGTGAATTCACCATACCCAGGTTGACTTTATCTATAGTTGTTAACACAAATAAGGTGGATATGTGACATACCGCATACAGAACAGTAAGTGTATTACGCGTTAGTGTGGGATCCGCGAAACTCCCCATCTAGGAATGACGCCAGGGTTTCCGGTGCAAACGGTTTAAATAACGGGCTCGAATCACCGTCACAACACCGAGCTAGTAGCGTAGTGGTGCACTACCTGCTTAGCATACGGGAGGTAATGGGTTCGATTCCCGTTACCGTCTACCTTGTATGAGGTTTTTTCAGGGGGTTTTCCTCATACACATGTAGCGGCAAGGTCACCGCGTATATGCACATCATGTGCGGTTACTTAGACAAATGCTGGGGTAGTATTTTCCCCCTCAGAACCCTAACTCCGTTCCTTCCGATTTTATCTTGACCACACCCATCCTTAATCCCACCATGCATATATACGTAATGTATGTATATATGCTGGGAATCCATGATTATGACTGAAGGAGTTCGGTAAGCTTGAGCAGCCCGCCCTCCCCCTAATGAAATACGTAGCCTTTTCCTTTTTTTCACCGTCACACCGTGCATCGGTAGAAGTATATAGAACCTCGACCGAAGGTTACCGATCGGACATATTTTCACGTGTGCGTATGTATTGTGTATTATTTGAGTATTGCGACTATTAGTGTGAACTTGTATGTATTTCCTTTAGTATTAAGGACTCGTTATGTTTTTGTTTATGAACTTGTACATATTACCGTAGGATTAGGACTTTTATATATTTTTGCAGTAATTAGGGTGTTGCTTGCACAACTCGTCAAAGATTGCCAGAGACCATTGTACACGAACTTTCTTTTGTGAAATGCTCCATAACCTGGTGCACAGAAACCTGCCCGTTCCCGGTGCCCCAGGTCACGGTACCTGCTGTAACTTTAACTTTCAATGTCATTGTATGTTTGACTGTCTTTTACGTTATGATCTAGTGATTCGTTCAACAATTAAAAATTGTACTTTATTTCTGTTCTTTTGTGTTGCTAACTATGGGTAGTGTTGTGTTGTGTTCCCGTGTGCGCGATGCCAATCCCCACCGTATACCAAGTAAGAAGAAATACGTTTCGTCTATTCACTTGTATCCGTGGAGTCCCCAAATATTATCTTTGACCAGTAAACAACTTTTACCGTTCTTAATAATTAATGTACTATTGCCCTTTGAATAAAAAGTATTTTTAAAAACGTATTTTACAGGCTTTGAATGTTTCAATAGCAATTACGGCTACTGTCCTTAGTAAAAGAAAATTGTTAACAAATATTTGCAATATTAATGTCAACAAATTTATAAAATATGAAACGTTTAAAATTTGTAACATAAGCTTTCAAAGTTTTCATTTTTTATTGTGTATTTGGTTAACATTCGTCTCATGCTTGCTTGCCAATTATAATAGGTAGTTTAATCGCTATCACGTTGGGTGATAGCCATTACAATTATAATATAGTTTTTAATACAATTGTATACTACGCCTCCCAGTTGGTGATCGCCTTTCTAGAACGTTGATGCGCGAAATTTAATTCCACCATTAACTGAGGTATAGCTATTTATGTTTAATCCACTTTACAGCATTGCCAGATTTCCAGGTGCTGGGTTTCAAGGGCAAGGCCATCTCTCTGACAGCAAGGCCAAGTTCGAAGGTTATGTTCTTGAAATTATGTAACGATCATAATTTTGGAAACGAGGCCAATGTTAGGGATGGCTTGTCTCAAGATTATGGTCTCCCTTTGGCATTTTTCACGTCACGTTTCTTGAAAGGAAGTATACATTTCTGAAAACGAGGTTACTCAAAATTCTCAGAGATGAAATCAAGGAAAAATCGTTCCAAGAAACCTAATATTATCGGATCAAGGTTAAAAATTCCTAAAAATGTAAAAATAGAATACATTTTTGGAAATGAAAACCTTAAGATGCACCGAACGTACGTATTTTCAGTGACATCTATGATCCATGACGTTTAAAATTGAGACTTTGAAATATGCGGGACCTCAAAGCAAGTTAGATGTACACATCACATTGACTTTCCTGGAGCAGTAGTTCATCAGATAAAACATTTCTAAGAATAACCTTAAAAAACTTAAGAGAAAACGTGTGGACTAAAAACCACTTTTAAACACTTAGGTGATATAAATAAATATGTGACATTGAATGGAACTGCTTTTCGGGTTTTTGAAATATCTCATCCGAAAGATTCATGTCAGGCACACACATGAACGCACATGCACACATCCAAATACGTACCCACGCACGCACACACAGAGATATTTTTGAAATTTTTGGACTCAGAGGACCTCAAAACGGATATCTCGGTCTCAGTTCAATTTCAAACTCTGACATGTTGCAATAACGTTCCCTTTCGATGTGAAAGCTAAAAAAGGAGTAGTGTCAACATGAAATAGTTAATATTTATTATCAAAGTACCCTTACCACAAAATCGGGTTAGCGTAATAATATATATATATATATATATATATATATATATATATATATATATATATATATACATATATTGATCTTCAGGTTTTCGCGGCTGATGTATGTATTGCTGGTTTCTCGGGTGTTCATCCGCGTAGCTCTTCTGGTCTTCAAAAGACCGGTTTGTGCAAAACGACGTTTCGGAAAAATCTCATTTGCCATCCTCAGGTTGGTAACTGTCTCCCTGCTTCGAGTTACTCGAACAGAACTAACTTTCTATTGCGTGTGCTGCTGCTTATGTACCCTATTGCTTTAAATCACTGCTTTCCCTGCTTTCACTTCTTCTTTTGTTGATTCTGTTTTAGGTGTTGTGGATTTTAGTTTTCTAGTGATTAATGATGTTTTCCATATTGATGGTATTCTCAGAACATCGTCTCTTGTGTTGAGATTATGTCGGTGTTTCTCAATCTCTATGGCTTCCCTGATAATTCTAGCTGTAAAGAGCTCGATGCTTGCCAAAGTGTTTGCGTCCTCAAATTTAATTTTCTGTCCTGTTGTGGTTATGTGTTGAGCCAAGGACGGTGTCGTTTGAACTTTATTAAACGCGGTTAGAAATAATCACCTATATACAAAAAAAATGTTTGTATTTGATTACAAGTATCGGTAATACGGCTTTTCCAGCTCCTGGGAATAAGTACACACATCGGTCTCCGTTTTTAAGGGTTGAAATCTAAAAATCCAAACGGGTGGTCAAGATAACCGCAGTGGACGTTAACTTCAGGGCACGATAGGGCGGTTGAAGATGCTTCAATGAGGAAGGGGCGGTTTGCGACAAAGGCAAAGGTCACAGCCCCTTCCCCCCTTCAAAAAGGTTTTTTAACTAATGATGGATGAATGATAATTAAATTGTAATAAATACGAGTTCTATTTAACTAAAATGAACTTATACGGTCATGAAGCCAGACGGTCAGCTATGCTGCAGCGATTTGTTTACACTACTACGCTTAATTTAAATTTAATTAATTCTTAAAATTAATGTTTGAACAAGTGCCTATTAAATAAAATAAATTAGGCAATTTAAAAGCTACTATAGCTCATATTACCAGGTTTCAATACGTTGTAGACAATATGCAAACGCAATAAGATGGCGGTGCACGTTGTGTATATAACCTAGGTACATGTTTAGGAGCTTGGGAAATCTAATAACCCACTTCTACTATATACTTATTTTGGTTTGAATTAAAAATAAAAGTAGTTATTTACCTCTTGATAATACAAATACGCTAAGCTTATTTCTTATTTTGGGACGGAGCAATTGGCATAAAAAAGTTATCGCTTTGTACACAAATCAATTGAATAACGGTTCAATTAATACTTTCAGATAATTTTCTCAAGTCAAATTTTGAAAATACGGGAATTAATCATCTACTGTTGAATATGTTAGCTTTTGAATGCAATTTTTAAATATAATTGTGTTTGCAACAATAGCTGGTAGGCTTAAGCAGACAATTCCTGTATTCTGTGTTACCAAAACTTTTATCAAGTATTTCATATATTAACTTTAAAATTCAATTGTATTAATTTCTGTTGATAAAATTTTAAATATTGTGACAATTATTTTGTTTTAATTGACACTGTTATCAGAATATCTATTTACAATTTATTACATGAGATGCATTCTTCTAGATAACATGTGCATATAACCTCTGTTTTATGTAACGGTTATCTTGGGAGCTTAAGCAGAAAAAAAACCTATTCAAAAATGAGGAACATCCCAATATTTAAAACACTCGGCTAGTGAATTTGGTCACGAGCTAAATTGAGCGATTATAAAAATAAATTAGTTTTACTGGATAATTGTACAAGTTAGAATAAATAAGCAACAAGGTTTTATTCGTGTGCTCTATTTTCCCATAAAAAAATACTACTCCTGATAACTACTGTACGAAATATTGAATCCATGATTTTTTATTTAACCTTCACTACTTTACATACAACTTATTTTTACAGGGAATAATCCTTTCAACCTGATAAACATTTACGTGTTTAACTTTTTGATCTTTTTGCTTATAGAACCCTTCCTATAAGAGCTTTTATTTGATGTCTTTCAATAGGTACCTGACTGAATTAGTTATGTGATTTTTGTTAACGTTTACTGGATCAATTCATTATATAACCCATTGCATGTTTACTTTTAACTTTATTAATTCTCAGTACGTCAGAAGCATTAAAATGATACTTATCAAGTGTTTTTATGTAAGTATAAACGGTTAGTTTACTGTTTGTGCTATTCTTTTCGCCTCGAGGACCTCAAAAAACAAACCAGTACTGTTATCGAAACTCTTGAGTAGAGTATAACTTCTTCCAATAGTATCTTCCTCCATTAATGGAGGTTTAATTGCCTGCGTATACTTTTTGCTGCTACTGCCATGTCATTGTTCCCAGGAATCGTAGGACCGGCGTACTACAGTAGTATCAATCAAAATTCTTTTATAGTTTACAGTGTATTGTTTATCTGTTAGGCTTCGGTCGGGTTCAATCATAACGACAAGTTCATATAAGTCTATCAGTATCAAGGGTGTATTCTGTGGTGACTTCTTTTTCGACTTTTGGAGGAGGTTTTGTAAATATTTTGTCTTCGATAGATTCACGATCGATATTTCACTTAATCTTTAACAATGGGTCGATTAATTTTTCACACACTCCAATTCTTTATGAAATCATTCCAGCTTAATACTTACATATCTTTGCTCTTAGCTTTAAACTTTGCCTATTCTTCCCTTTAATACTGTTTGTGGACGGTTTATGTGTAACAAAATTTCGAGTACGTGTTTGCGATATTATATAGTGGTCGAAACCATTTCTGAAGCAACCACTGCAAACTCCCGCATACTTATATAGCACAATAAGCCCGTACTGCGGCCGCCACGTTTTGAGCACATCTCCCATAATATTTATTATGGAACTGACGAGGTTTCCGTAGATGCACCTCAAATTCAAATCATCCCGCACAATAACAGTAGCATTATCTCTAATATACCTTCCCATTAAAAAGTCCGACCTAACGTATTCCACCTTCCTGCTAGCAATATCGTCCAATATAAAATTAAATAGGGTTTTGCAACGCCCGGCTAGAAAATATCTGAAGGTAAAGTAACCTATATGCTACATGAACTGTTGAATTTCCTTCAAACACATATACGCGCTCCAATCCATGGATTCTGATTAATCGTACACATGTTTAAGTGGAAAACTAAAGCTCCGTTGGTAAGTTGAGCATTATTTTCCAACAGTTATCCCGAACACTATAAATGGTAACATTTTCGCTACCGTTACCGCTACGTTTACCATAACCGTTATCGTGATCTTTTCCGTTACAGTTACCATTACCTTTACCGTCATCGTTACCGGTACCGTCACTGTTACCGTTATCGTTACAGTTGCTATTGTGTTGCGGTTGCCATTACCGTCGCTATTACCATTACTCCTACTCTTACTGTTACCGGTACTGATACAGCTACTATTATCGCTACGGCTACCGCTACCGTTACCGCTACTGTTACCATTACCGTTACCGTTACTGTTATCACTACAGTTAGCGCTACTGTTACGTTGCCGTCACCGCTATTGCTACCGTTGCCGTTTTCGATTACGTTGCCGTTACCGTTACTATTACCGTTACCGTTGCCGTTACTATTACCGTTACAGTAACTAACAGTTTCCGTTACAATCACCGTTACCGTTGTCACCCACCTTATCGCCCATGTCACCGTCACCGTTACCAACACCGTTTTTATTATTGTTACTATTACCGTTACTGTTACCGCTGCCGTTGCCGTTACCGTTATTACTACTGCTACCGTTACCGCTACTGTTGCGATGCCGTCGTTGTTACTGTTACCGTTGCCTTTACTACTACCGCTATTGCTACCGTTACCGTTTCCGATTACATTGCCGTTACCCTTACCATTACCGTTTCAATTACTGTTACCGTTACCGTTGTCGCCCACCTTATCATCAAAGTCAGCGTCACCGTTACCGTTACCGGTATTAGTATACGTTACGTATAATAATAATAATTTTACTATTATTATTATTTGTATTTGTGGGCCGACATCTAGATACAAATGGACATGTCAGGCATCTCTATGCGCATGAACTACTAATGGTTATTAGCACTACCCGTTACTATAATTTTAACCTACTAAAGAAATTTCGCCTTTACTAAGAGATCTTTAACGTGTCAATCATCGTATTGCCATGGGACC
Source organism: Vesta saturnalis (assembly GCA_036346205.1). Taxonomy (NCBI): domain Eukaryota; kingdom Metazoa; phylum Arthropoda; class Insecta; order Coleoptera; family Lampyridae; genus Vesta; species Vesta saturnalis. The sequence goes on from JARFJB010001958.1 coordinate 441,685, forward strand.
TACAGTTACTTCCCATCCGAGAAGGGGTGCTTTGATTTTTCTCCGTTTTTTAGAAACACGGCTACCTCGACCAGGTTTGAACCCGCGCTGCTCGGGTGAAACTGTCAAATAATCCAAAAATATATTCAAGAACAGGTATTACTAAGCTCTTTATCACTTGTGTCTTATTTTAGCTGCTTTTAATATCACTCTGGTCTTTCTGATGTACTCTTTGGTCATTATCATTTCATCGCTTTGAGACGATCTTCATACATTTCCAGGTATTTGTCAATTTCCTTTGATTCAAGAGTTCTTATCTTATTTATTATCAGAATCCATTATCATGTTATCCATTTGCCTTAATTAGCTCTTTCCTACAGCTGTCTTGGCACACTTGTCAATACCGAAATCCATGTTTATAACTTCGATCCATTATCTTACTGTCTTCATCTTCTGTTCTAAATTCCTTTCAGAGAAAGCTTCGTTCGTCTTATGAAAAATGTCAGAAACGTCTACGTGTCTGTGATGAACCTTTCGTGAGCAATATCTCAAAAAAAAAGCAATTGCATTCAAATTTTGCATAAGGATTTATGACTTAAATGTCTAGGCGCTAATGTTTTTGGTAGTGGTGGAGGTTCGGAGTAGGGAACAAGACAGGAAAAGTAAAGTTTCTTTCGTCTGTAATAAATCAAACAATTGAAAAGCAATTTCATTTAAATTTTACGTAAGTGATAAAAACCAAAATGTCTACACTCCTATCGTGGTGGATTACGGAGTAAAGAGCAAGAGAGGTAGGCTTGATTTATCTTTCAGTCGCAATAACCCAAAAATTTGAAATGCGATTGCATTAAAATTTAACATAACTGTTTAAGACATAAATGTCTGAAGTGTTTAAGACATAAATATCTGAATTACAGTGAAATTTTATGGAAATTAGTGTAAAAAGTAACATACATAACATATAACAATGTCTTTAAAACATTTCGCAAATGAAAGTGAAACACAATAGGTAAAATGCATTATACCGCCGATTATCACCACGTTACATAAACGTTGCAGAAATATTATTTATGGAGTATTAAAAATAAATACATTATATAATGAGATAAAAAATAAAAATAACGTACTTTGATATTAAACATCTTATATTGAAATAACGTCTTAGATGAGGTAAGAAAACCTGTGTTCGTAACGATCATATAATCAAACTCATGATATGAAACAAATTGACACATCATGCATACCTATTTACAGACAGTAAATACGAAAAAAGAAGGGACGTAAACCTTAATAGATATGTACAACGGTAACAAGCTAACAAGTTACAGAACAAACAACCACAGTAGATAATCTAAAACAAAAGTCGTTAATGACCCTCAATATAAAAAGAGATATTAATATAGCATATCGTGTAACTATAGTTGAAATTATTAGAGAATTCCGATATCGGATTAGCGCTTTTATTCAAGCACTACGGTCCAACATGTAACTTTGTCGTTTTTACACATGTTATATGACGAAGACGGTGAGAAATTTGTTGTGTATCATCTCGCGGGTGGTGAACTAAAACCTACACTGTAGGTTAAAATGTAGGTTCAGTTTACGTATATGCATTAGAAGAAGATGGAAATATGCATCGGTATGTCTTTACATAAATGGCAAATATCGACTTAAAAATCATTTACACAGCGGTACTTCAAATGTTTTTAATTATATCGTTTTTAAAATGTTAGAAACCTAACTAAATTAGATTAAATAATTCTCATTTATTTAAAATATACATAAATTCATTATCACGATATAAACAATCAAGTTCCTAACAATTTCTGATGAGCCCGAATACCTACATAAAATATTAATATACAATTTATATAAAATCGTTTTATAATTGCTTACGGTTTATTCCTTAATTTTGAACCTTCAACAAGCCGCTTAGATGTTAAATTATAATGTTTTTTACAAATTGAGAATTATTATTTTCAGTTAATTTTGTAACTTTTAACGGTAATTGTATACAAAAAAGAGTTCCAGGTAAGAAGATTGAAATTCGAAGGTATTTTTGGTTTCGAAAAGCGTATTAAATTTCAATTTTACACAAAAAAGACGCACTTTACTTCACAAAATTTAAAAACTGAAATTTTACAGTCTTTCAACTACAATTTTACAAAAAAACAATTAGCAGATTCCCCAATCACTGTCATAATTCCAATCACTGTCTTCTATATCACTCCCCACCGACAGTTTTTCACGTGACCACACATTCAAAATAAATTTTTGAGTATTTAAAATTGTTTTTTCCAAAGTCAGCATCACATTGTTTCGAAGACTCCTATCATATTTGCAGTACATCATCATTAGAATATCCATTTCTGGCAATGTTTTTAACATAAAATGGTTTGCAAATTCCGCAAATGTTTTCAATGGCATTGAATTGATGGTAAGGTAGTAAGAAACGCGACGACATCATCTCCGGTGTCATTATAGCCATGATGTAAAAAGACCAAGTATAGCAATCGTAAAGATGCGCGGTAGTCATTTTCTGCAACCAATCAGAAATTTATCCAAAACACAAAAAGTAACGTGGCATCTTCCTTTACAACTCATTAATCGATATAGAAATTGATTTTTTTTCGTCAATTTATTCAGAATTATATATTTTTATTCACCATCAGTTTGTAACATACCGTTTTTTTAACCATTTAAAGGTTGAAAAGTGAATAATTCTACGGGTTTACTTTAAGCGGTCAGTAATAACAAAAAAAGGAGACAGTAATGAGATGAAGCGGTCAGTAATGGACCACTTTCCAACCTGTGGGAGAGCTACTGTCGATTTAAACTATCAATGTCAAATTGATAACTTGCCAATTTTAATAAAGGGTCAAGAGTATGTAACCATTTATTCTCACGTGCGTAGATGGTGAATGAACGCAAGCAATAGGTGGAAACAAATAACACGTTTTCTTTAATAAGCATATTTAATAAGTGAATTATTGATAACAAGTAACGACAAAACCAATAGAAAGATAGTAAGCATAACATTTATGGCTTCTCATTAAAGTAAAAATTAAAAGTCGCATTGTCACGACCTTCAATATTAAGCGAGAAGCCGAGATGGATGTGTTCCAAAATTTTTTGATTTGAACTCTATAATGTTGCTTGTGCTTTAATTGTGAATAAAATCGCTGCTGCAGTTGAATATGGCGCTACATTCTGGATAAAAATTTGATTGGCTGTCGTCAATTTTTCGGTCGGCCATTATGTGCAGTGCCTGGTCTTTTACATCATGGTTTAGCCATTAATTCACGGAACATTTTACGAAAATTTTTAGGTTGGCGACGCTTGATCCGGAATTATGTCATGCATGTGACACAAAAAACTTACTTGCGGCTAAATCTCGATATATGCGGGCTAATCACGCGTTTCCTTGTTTGACAACTTTGTAGTTAGATATAAAATCTACGGTATAATAGAAAATATCTGGTGTGGAATACCACACAACCTTCTAACCTACAAAATTGAAATTAAAAGAAATGAAATAACTTTTATTTCATACCAATACATTATAAACAAATAAACCCTTAGTTACCGTAACTGTAAACATGCTCATAACTCCCTAGGGAGTTATAGTAGGGAATTATAAATCTAGAACTCCCTCCAATGTATTTTGACAAATATTTGCAAGCTTGTCAGTTGATATATCAATGGCCTACTTAATTTTTAAACGTTCGTTTAGTTTTAATAACCAACAAAATTTCGTTTTCATATTTCATTTATAATGAAATATGAAATAAAATTATTTATTTATCACGTGAGTTATGTATGTTAATAACCTCGGGCAACTTACAATCCCTCGGGACTAACGTCCCTCAAGATTGCAATCCGTTGCCCTTCGTCATTAACATCCTTAACTCCCTTGATATATAAATAACTACAATAACATTTTTTAAGGATAATTATGCAACCTCTTTTAGTTCGTTACGAAAATAGGCAACATTTCAAATGCAAAAACAATAATCTATGTCAAACAGACATTTAAAACTTCATGACTTAATAGACATCTAGATTAAAAGAGATGAAATAATTTTTTTTTTATTGGTGCCCCATTTTACCTATTTAAAGCACGCTTTAGCGTGTTTAACATCAAATAAAATACTAACAAATTCATAACCTTTATTTAACCATTATTTAAGCTTTTAATTTTATAAATGAAAATAGAAAGTACAGTTGAGTATTGTTAGATATATTAATTTTTATTTACATATTTTACATTATTAATTCTTATTTCCATTTTTTGTAGTAATAATACTAGTATTTATGACTTCAAGGTGCACCAATAAAAAATTATAGTATATTAAAGTCTTTAAAACACTTACTCGCGCGTGTTTTAAAGACCTTTTTATCCACTTATACTTTAATATACTATAATTTCAATTGTTTTATGATAACTATGCAATCTCTTTTTTATACGTTCATAAGGAAAACAGGCATCATTATAAAAACAGAAACAATAATCTATGTCAGGATGAATGACGATTAAAACTTCATGTCAGATAAAGATTCATAGACATAAATACATGTTAACGTAAAAAAAATACCAAAGCCGCCTGCTTCTATGAACATATCGATAACACAGTTTCAGCATTTTCAATGATATTTATTTAATTTTTACATTTATATCGCTTTACATTAAAAAAAAGAAGATTTATGTAAAATTAAATTTTCTTTAAAAAAATACGTCTGCACTTTTCCTTATAAAATTAATCGTTCAGATGATGACAAAATTCTACCTTAGGATTTTTTTTGCCGCTAAATTACGCGTTATATCAAAAAATTGCATAGAACATAATTAATCGATATGTTTAAGGTATTTTTATATCTTTGAAACATGCAGCTCTTTTAGAAATATTTAATAAAAATCAAAAACTGCCCCTAATAAACCCCTTCTCCGCCGCTGGATTTCTCCCAAAATCTAATCCAAATGAAAACAAGCTTAAATACAAAATTTTAAGTACGTAGATATTTTCGTTCTGGAGTTATCGTGGATACTAGCATACATCCACACATACACACACATCCAGACATGTTGGCCGATCTTGACGAAACTTGGCGAAAAGTTGTAAAATGAGCTAATAAGTCGATTTAGCGATAGTGAAAAAAAAGTCGATTGCATAACCTTCTTTGCCTACATATGTATATGTAGGTTGGAAGGTAAGAAAAAACTTAAAGAAAACTACTGTAACCTAACAGAAATAGAATAGATACACAAAACTACTGTAACCTAACAGAAAATGAGCCGGGAATCGAACCTGCCTCAATGGAGTATTAGGCGAGCAATAATGCCAGTAGTCCAACCGTGCTTTTCCATTTTGACGTCGAAACTAATATTTAAACCATTTAAAAACTATACATTCAAAACTATACCCTATTGGTACGCATATATCGAGAATTAGCCGCAAGTCGCAAAATGTGTCAAATGCGTCCAGTGAAAAGCCTGATGCCAGCAAATTCGCGACCATATTTTTGGCAATTTCAAGTATTTTAGGAGGCGTACATGCATGATTATCTTGATTATCTTCCGTTTTCGTGTTTTGTGAGAGATTTTGGATAAAACAAAAGGCGACTAGACCAAGTTTTTAGTTTTAAAATTAAGACATTACCAACCGCCCAATAATCCCTAAATCAACTAAAGCAAACATTTTTGTAAAAAAGGGCAAATTGCAAAAAATAGCATAAAAAACGTGTTTCATAAGACCATAAAAACCTCGTGGCTATGCCACGCGTTTTTAAAACTTGCATTCGTTCTTCAAGACTGGTCTTATGAAACTTGTTTTTTAATATACTATTGTCGCACGTGTCCACGTTTACAAGATGTACCGCGTAGGGCGTGAGATATGTGTTCTAACAGGCCCCCCGCAACCGGGCGTGCAACGCGTGGAACGCACGCTGGCGCCACCCCAAAGGGGCGCCAAACTGAAGGTTTGGCAAAAAAAATTTAGAAACCCAGAAAAAAAAATATAAAAAAAACTTTTTTTTTAAATAATAATGCACAGGGTGAATAAAAATAGAGAGAAAATTAAAAAATTCAAATATTTAACTAGTTTACTGTTTGTCGCCTTTCGGTTCTCAACTGCTCGCTCGGATTTTAGTTCTCGGAAACTTAGGTCGCTTGACTTGCCGCTTTGAGGTCGGTGTATTTCCAGTGACCGTTCTACTGCTGCTCGTATTCGCTTCGCTATGGTTGTCGTCGAACTGTGGAATAAAAATAAGTAAATGCCTTTACTTATCAAGTTTCAAGCAAATACTTAGTGGCCACATTTAGTCTGTTAAGGATTAACAAGTATTAACTTTCGAATTGACAGGTAAAAGCGTTCACTTGTTTTTATTCACCCGACCCAATGTAAGAAATATTTATTTTGGTGCTACGACATATTAAATTTTCATACAGTTTTGACTTAAGGTTTTATTAAACACTTAGAGATGAAATTAATACTTTTATCAATATTTGTATACCTATAATATACATAAATAATATTTTTAAGTTAAACTACTATAAATAAAATCTGGTGCACTAAAAACGGGAAAATAATTATTAGGACACATTATGAGACTTTCTAAAGATTCTAACCTCTTTAAAAATTAACAATTAATTTAAAATGTGGGATGTAGATTAAAATATTTTTTTAGCGAACTTGCGCCCCACGTTCCAGAGGTCAGGATATCTCAGAAATATTTTTACCTATACTTTCTATTTTTTGGTTCTTAGTTTTTCACTTGACTAGAATTACCTCTACTCTACGACTGCAACATTAAATTCAGGATAAAAAGACCTTTAAAACGAGGTATCACTTGATCTCCTTCTAATTTAAAATTTTTAAGGGCAGCTCTCACCCTCGCTCAGGGGTTGATACTGTGGGGTTAAACATAAAATATGATAATATAATATTTTCACGGAAACCTAAAATATGTGCGGAAAGTTTTGTAAGAATCAGTTGAGTAGAAGTAGTTCAAAAAGCTATTGCAAGATTAAAAACAAACAATAAACAACTATACAGGTCGAGCGATATTAAATAAAATCGTTTATTAACAATTAAACCCTTATTTTAAATTTTTGTTAATATTTAACATTTTTTTTGTAAATAAAGAATTGCATTTTTTAAACCAAATCCGAATATTATGCAGTATTCGTAAATCGCCAAGCTTGTCTATAAACGTGAAAACTTGTCCAGACTTGCATTTTTCCAGTTCGGACTCGAAAGGTTCACGGGGTATAAATTAAAATAACGAAAGGCGTTAGCTAATCAGTTCTTGATATTCACAAAGGAAAACGGAAGATAAATTATAAATTAGACGTGTTTTAAAGTGGTAGAAAGAAAATATTCGACTCGATCAAGTGTTTTATATTTTTTGTTATTGTGTTTGGTGTGGAAATTAAATTAAGGGTGAAATGGTAAGTATTATATTATATCATACAAAAAATAATATAAATAATTGGACATATTCTAATAAAGTAATAAAATCCAAAATTGGTTTTTTTAAGGCATATCAAAGTTTATTTTAAAAATTTTGTCAATGTAAATAGTCACCCTTTATATTATTATACAATAGTTACATAGTTAGATTCTACGTAAAACTCGAGGATAATCTCTTAATATTTAGTGGCTTTTGGGATATTTTAATTTTCATTATTTCAAATAATATAGCTTTTAACCATTAAAATTTAAATCAAATATTATACAAATTTTGTTATGCCAAGTCATTGCCTGTAAAAATTCAAATTAAATAATAAATGTCATATTTATAGGAAAAAAATGCAAACGTAATTTCTGAAATAAAAATTAAAATTTCTTAAAAACCATTTAAAACAGGTATAGGATATTAAATATACGAAAATGTAGGTAATTAGACTTTTACGTGTTACTTTAATAGGTAATAATATACACGGTGTTTCATTCAAATTACCGAAGTTGGCATCCCTTTCCGGTATAGCCGGTACTGCCAAAACTGTCAAAATATTTTATTCGTCTATCATCCAACGATCACACCACGTTCCTTTTTTAAATGTTTTCTGAGCCTAGTACATCATAACACATTTTATATTGATCTAGCATATTAGCTTATATAAGCTTCACTTACTTAATTCTAGGAACCACAGAAGAGAAAACGACCCTCTGGCGCAAAATTTCGGGAGCAAAAAAAGTTAGAGCCCAAGAAAGGGAGAAAATGGCTGGCAAAATGAAAGATTTCTTGGCGAAAGCTACAGTTTCCGATGCAGAAACAGAAGCTTTAGAGAGTCAATGTTCTGAAGCGGCCTAGAACCATTAACAACGAGGAAGTCAGAAGGTTGGTTGAGCGAGGACCTCCTTTGATAGGACACAATTATCAATTGCCTACAAATCACGACAAAAGAAAATTTTCAAGTGCGTACTTTGTCAGAAAACTAGAGAATGGTGAAACAACAGAGAGAATTTGGCTTATTTATTCAGTTTCAAAAAACTCTATATTTTGCTTTTGTTGTAAGGTTTTCGGTAAAACTATCAATACTTTTTCTGATTCAAACGGTTTTTCTGATTAGCAACACTTATCGTTGGCTATAAAAAAACATGAAACATGAATTGTACATAATATTCATGTGAATACATGGATGAGTTTGAAAAAAATGTTAAAATTATCTACTACTGTAAACGATCATCATTTACGGGTTTTAGAAACCGAAAAAAAATATTGGCATGATGTTCTGGAAAGAATTGTTGCAGTCGTAAAATTTTTGTCCCGACAATGTCTAGCATTTCAGGGTTCTTCTAAAATACTTTTTCAACATGATAACGGAAATTTTCTTAAGGCTGTCGAGATGATTTCCTCATTTGACCCTGTGATGAGAGAACATCTTAGTAGAGTGCAAAACTCCCAGGAAAATTCTTTAAAAAAAACTCATTATTTAGGCTATCAAATTCAAAACGAAATTGTAGAATCTTCTAAAGTAAAAAATGATTTTTTAAATATGGTACGCAGTTCCAAATATTATTCAATAGTTATGGACTGTACGCCAGATAGAAGTCACACAGAACAAATAAGCCTTGTTTTGCGTTATGTGGTGTTAAATCATGATTGTAAAAAAGTTCAAAAACAAGAGAGTTTTTTAGCTTTTAACCCAATATTCGATTCTATAGGAGAAGGACTGTTTAATTTTGTAATTGAACTTTTACGAAATTTAAATTTAGATATTAAAGACATGAGAGGTCGAGGGTATGATAACGGTGCCAGTATGCGTGGATAGCATATTGGCTTACAAAAACGTATACTGGACGCTAATCCTCGAGCTTTTTTTGTACCATGCGCTGCACATAGCTTAAATTTAACAGTAAATGATGCTGCTAAAGTATCAAATGAAACAGTAAACTTTTTTAATATAGTACAAGAACTCTACGTTTTTTTCTCTTCCTCCACAAAAAGATGGGATATTATTAAAAAAAATGTTCCTGAATTAAATGTAAAACCCCTAAGTGATACTAGATGGTCAAGTAGGGTAGATGCTATAAAGCCATTAAAATTTCATGTAATTAAAATTTGTGAGAGTCTTCTAGAAATAGCGGATAACGATACTTTTAACATAGAAAGTAGGCATAAAGCAGGTTCTTTACTATTAAATATCCAATCATTTAGATTTATTTGTAGTGTAATTATTTGGTATGATGTTTTATTTCAGCTTAATATTGTAAGCAAAATGATGCAAAGTGTAACAATTGACATTAAAGTATGTCAAAACTATTTAAAGAATTTAGTCGATCATTTCAAAAATTATAGAAATGATAATTTCTTGGAGTAAATAATTGCTCAAGCGGCAAAATTAGCCTCCAATCTTGAGATAGAGCAAGATTTTCCCGCAATTAATACTACTAGACGAAAATATAAACCCAAGTTTTTTGATTATGAACATAAGGATGAAGCACCTCAAAATGCCAAAACCGCGTTTAAAGTTAATTTCTTTTTAAGAATAATTGATCAAGTACTAAGTTCTTTAAATAGTAGATTTGATATGATCTCTAATCATGACAATGTTTTTGTTTTTTTTAATAATATTTTTACATTATGTGACTATGATCTCCTAAAGAAGTGCCAAGCTCTACAGCAGAAGCTTACTAATGCGGTAAAGATGGAGGCTGATATTGAGGCAGATGTTTTGTTTAATGAGATTAAAGCTTGAAAGTTATTTTCAATTCCTCATTTTTCAAATCCTCTGGATATATTGCAATATATATTTGAACACAATTTAATCTCATCTCTGCCAAATGTTACAATTTCCTTAAGAATACTCTTAACTTTACCAGTATCTGTGGTTTCTGGGGAGAGATCATTTTCAAAATTAAAAATGATAAAAAATTTTCTTCGATCAACTATGCATCAAGAGAGACTATCTGGGCTAGCAATATTAGCTATAGAGCAGGTGGTTGACAAAATCGATTTTGATGAAGTAATAAAAGAATTTGCTGCCGTTAAATCAAGAAAAACACCCACTTAACCTAATAAAAGTTGTAGTTTTCAGTGACGGATTAAAGATGTTTTTTTTGTTATTAATTAATAATTTATTAATTATTATTTCCAATTAAAATTAAATTTAAAAAAATTTCTGTTATTTTATTATAAAATAAAAAAAAATATTTTTTTTTATAACTGGATTTCGTACATTAATAAAGGGCGCCAAAATAATGTCCCGCACGCGGGCACCGCTCAGCCTTGCGGGGGCCCTGTGTTCTATGAGACTTGTTATTAATATACCATTAAATCACTATGAAGCCTTCTCCATCGAACATTGTAACGTCCGGTGTATTATTGTAACTTAATTTATTTATGTACGTGTACTAGGAATTACTGAATGATTAAAGCAACAACATTTTTAGACTTCCAAGGACCATGTGGCATGTGACAAACTAATTGTCGTAATTCCCTTTGTAGATTTTCGTTGATGGTCCTCCAGGAGATGTTTTTGGACGTATTAGAGCTGCAATTAACGTTAGACTAAGCGTTAAAACATCAAATAGCAGTCTTATAAAGGAAAAGGTCGATCCTTAATTGTAATAATTACAATGAATTACATTTGTGACATACACTTCCGTTTCATTCCAATTTAATAAAGCATACTACTGATTTATGTTTCTCTAAAAATCTAACATGAAGCGGTTTATTCTAATCATTTCATTATTGACTACTATTTTTTGTGATGATAATGGATGTACTGTGACGAATAACCTTATGTCGCGACCTTTTTACAAAATTAAAACGTGCTCACGTTCAAAGCTTGCTATTATATCAAAAACGCGTGTGTATAATCTTGAAGAATGCATTCAGCGTACAAGAGCAAACATTGGGCTTGCTTTTAACTTACAGCAGTTCCGATCCAAAAGCTCAAGAACTAATAGGAACAATTATGTAATGTGTGAAATTCTTGAGTGTCCAGAAGCACTTAATTCATTTACATTGTCTAATCACACCGATTTTGATTACTACAGCTTATTTGAATTACATGAAGGTATAAAATATTTTTATAAAAATATTGTAAAATAATTTTATTTTTAGATATTACCTGCATTGGTTCTGTAGGTATATTTAAAATGTTTGAAGAAAAAGTTAATTATTCCACTGCCATTGAAAAATGTCAAAACGTTGGTGGTGATCTTGCTAATATTTTAACAGACATTCGTACAAGACGCCTTGCTAAATTGCTTAACGAAAAAGTAAGGGATTGGTATAAATTGGCGTTTGTAGGATTGGATGATAATCAAACAAAGAAACAGTTTCGAACTTCTGATGGAACTTCTTTAGAATGTTTCACGTATAGAGCATGGGGTCCTGGCCAACCTAGAATTAAAAATACGCATAGCTGCGTTGCCTTAGATTCCAATAGTTTTTGGAAAGTTGTAGATTGTGCAAATCAACTCGCTTTCATATGTGAACTACTTCCTTTGCATACCACTACTGCTAATATATTGTCTACAACACAAAGGTAAACACAGTAATATTGGCACATGTTTAATTCTTTTGTTTATTAGGAAGAGATAAAGGATGTCCACAAGAGAAATGTGAAATGTTGAATCTACATTACTTTACCTTTATGCTTTTGAAAATACAGTACATGGATATATAAATAGTAAGAGAAATTTGTGTTTTGTTAGGTAATAAACATATTCGATCATGTTCTTATAAAACATAAAGTAAGTGCGAACCAATACCAGCACTTATTTTTTTCAGGTTTCTATTGGTTGTGTGTTAGCCTAGCATTTTTTTCGGGTTTTTGGTTAGATCGCTACGCCAATAAAATTACCTCTATTATGTGTTACATGGAGTGATCTAACGTACGCTGGCTGGGATAATTGGAGTCAAGTTTCTATTTGTGAATGCTTTGATCAATTTTAAATTTAAATTTTTCACATTACATTTACATAATAATTTGGTTAAATCTTGTTAAATTTGCTCTTCGATTATAACATTTTTACTGTTATCCTACGTCCGTCAGAGGGTGTTCTGATTTGTCATCTTCATGGGAGTTTAACAATGTTTAATTTATTAAGGATCTAGTTATTCCTTATTAAAATTGTGTTCCATAGTTTATCAAACCATATTACTATTGAGAACGATAACTATAAGTTTTATGGAAACGTTTAGATTTGTATAAACATAAATACAAAAATACACCATTAAAAAACCCAAAAAGCTATATGTTTTAAATATATCAGGTAGTTGATCTTCAATGGTAGCTCCAAAAGAATTATTATAAAGATCTACACTGCTTTTGAGGCTTTCAATTTCCTCAAATGTTGCATTGAATTCCTAATAACTTGTTAAATGTGTGAAATGCAGCTTAAAAACTCAATATCAATAACCCCATCTTTGAATTCTTCTTCTAGTTGCAGGTAGCTAGGGAAGATATTATTTTCCAAACCATGTTTGAGCACTTTCAGCTTATTTCGAAATTCATTCATTATTCAAATTAAATCTGAAACCGTCTGGCTTATTCCTTGAAGACTCAAGTTAAACTATTAAGGTGATTAGTCAAATCTGCAAGAAAAGCTAACTGCCTTAAAATTCTGTATCTTGAAGCTTCACTTCCAGTTCAGTTGTGTTAGATGGCACATAGTTATTGAGGAATGGGGGGATTTCTTTTCTTATGGCAAAAAATCGTTCCATGCACTTTCTTGCCATCAGCCACCTTACATGATTGTATATTAGCAAGTCTCCATACCCGGCCTCCGTTTCTAGTAAAAACTGCTTAAGTTGCATGTGTAAAGGAGATCGGTTTCCAACTATTAATCACGCGATCAAAAACTTGATCTTGCTTGATTGTCTTGCTAGATAAAGTATAATGCAGTAAATTGTAGGACAAGTAACACCGTTCTTCCAAAGCAACCCTACTAACTCAGACTTTTTACCAGTCATTGCTAGTGACTCAGCTGTAACAAGAGCTGAACAGTTATTAAAGCCTCTAATTCAGTTAACTGTTTTCTTCAGAGCCTCATACATGTCTTTTACTTTTGTCTTTTTGTTGTAATAGTGGAATTGTATGCAATAATTTTCTATTTACCTGTATTTGTATACAATAATACAATACGTAGATATCGTGGTGACCTTTGACCCGTATATTTATATTTACATTTATACAAAAGTGCCATTGAAATAGGTAAATTTATTCGTGTAATTGGAAGAAATATTAAATACTGAATTAAGGACGTATAAAAAAACGGAAAATAAGGCAGATAAAGTAAACATAAGAAGGGAATGAATAAAAGGGAAAGGGGAGAAGAGGAAGCGGAACGGCAAAGAGAAAATAATAAGATCGCCGGACGTTAAAAAGGTAGAGGAGAAAAAACGTGGTAACAGCGCAACAGTGGAAACTGAAAAGAGGAAGGAAGAGAAATAAATGGAAGAAATAAAGGAGTTAATCCGTGAGATGAGGAAGCTGATGGAAGAAAATATGAAGGGACTAAGTAACGACATCAAAGAAATGAAAAAACAAATGGAAGAAAGGGAAAAGGAATGGAAGGTGGAAAAACGCGAATTGATAGAGAGAATAGAAAAATTAGAAAGAGAAGTAGACAATAAGGAGAGAAGGAAAAGGAAGAGTAACATCGTGACAAAGGGGTGGAGATGCAAGGAGCCACAGGAAGAGCTGCAAGGGATGATGGAAGAGAAGCTAAATGTAAGAGAAGAAGGTATAAAATTGTTGGTGATAAACAGGGAGAAGGAAAATGAGATGGTGGTGGTGGAAATGGAGAGATGGGAGGAGAAACAAGATTATGGCAGAGATGAGAAAAATGAGGGGTACAGTAATTTACATAGACCACGATCTAACAAGGTAAGAAAGGAGTGTACAAAAACAAATACGGAACACGGCAGCGGAAAGAAGAGCGGAGGGAAGAAAAGTATGGGTAGGATGTAGAAAAATGGAGATAGATGGGATGAGAGAGCGAAGGAGCTAAGCAGAGAAAGGGGAGATAGAAGGGATATACAAAGACGAAAAAACTAGAAGAAGCGGGAGGGAGAGGGGAAAGGAGGATGACGAAGCGGCAACGAAATGAACAAAGGAGCAAAGGAAAGGGAAAAGAACAACAAAGAGAAAGTAAGGGAAAACTACAGGAAGGAATGGATGAACTAAAGATACTGTTCTGGAATGTGGCGGGCATAAAGAATAAAAATCAAGAGTTTTTGGGAGTATGTCGGGGAGCAGGACGTAGTGGGATTACAAGAAACATGGTTAGAAGAAGAAGAACGGGCGTGGTGGGAAAGGGAAATGCCAAGTGAATTCTCATGGGTGGTCCAGTGTGCGGAAAGGAACAATACAAAAGGAAGAGCATGGAGGGCCAGTAGTGGGAATAAAAAGAAAATGGTTGGAAGAAGAACATAAAGTGCAACAAAGAAGAGGTATCATGGAAAGAAACATACAGTGGGGTAAACAAAAAATTAAAATAGTGACGTTCTACAGTAGGAAGATGAAAGAGACTAGGGAAAATTTAGAGGAGGTGATAGAAGAGAGGGGGGAGGTATGACGATAATAGGGGGAGGGGAAGAGGGGGATCACAAGAAAAGAGAGAGGGGCGGGAAAAAGACAGTCAAAGGATAGTGTTGAATACGGAAGGAAAAGAACTGTTAGAAATGTTCAACGAGAGAAGGTGGGAAATAATGAATGGAAATAGAGAAGAAAGAGAGAGGGGGGAGTCACGTATATAGGAGCAAGGGGAGAATCAATAATAGATTATGTAATTACGAATGCTGAGGCTGAGGAAAAGATGAAGATATTTAGGGTAGGAGAGAGGGTTGCATCAGGCCACCAACCCCTGGAAATGGTAATGGAAGGGGGAGAAAGACAAGAATGCAGAGAAGAAGAGAAATATATAGCTGGACAGAAGAGAGTATAAAGAGGTACAAAGAAAAAATGGGAAAAATAAGATGGGAAGGTAATGGAATGCAAGAAAGTGTTGAAGAAATTAGAGAGGGAATGGAGGAAGCAACGGAAAAAGTTAAGTTTAAAAAATAGAAGGGGGAGAAAATGGGGTGGAGAAGATGGTGGGATAGAGAATGCGAGGAGGGCTAGAGGACGACAAGAAGAACATTAAGATGGTGGAGAACGGGGAAAGCGGAAAAAGAAGAACACAAAGAAGCAGTAAAGATATACAGGAAAACATGCGAAAGTAAAAAGGAAGAAAGCAAAAAGAAACAGGAAGAGCAGATTAAGGAGATAAAAACAGAAGAAGACGTATGGAAAGAAAAGCGGAGAAGGACACAAACGGGAATACATATAATAGAATAGGAGAGGGCAGGAGGGAGAGCAAATACAGGACGGAAAAGGAAAACAAAGTAACAAAAGACACGAGAGAGGGGGAAATGAAGAAGGAATAAAAAAAGAGGAAATAAGAGAGGCAATAAAGAAGGTAAAAAAAGGAAAAGCAGCAAAAGATGAGATACAAGGTGAGGGGTGGATATACGGAGGAGAAAAGGTGACAAAAAGGATGGCGGAAATAAACAAAATATGGAGAGGAGAAGGATTCCCGGAGAGGTGGAGGGAAGGACATATTTTCCCAGTGTACAAAAAAGGATGCAAGAATCGGATGACAAATTACAGGGGAATTACATTGCTAAACACTGCCTACAAAATATACGCGTACGTTCTGGAAGAAAGGTTAAAGAAGGAGGTAGAGGAAAAGAAGCTGTTAACAGATGGACAGGCAGGATTCACGAAAGGAAGAAAAACGACGGATAACATATACATATTGAAGCACGTGGCAAACAAGGAATTAGGAAAGAAAAGAGGTAAAATGGTAGCGACATAACTGCGACATTTGATAGGGTGAACAAGCAAGAACAGAAGAAACGAGGAACATGGTGAGAGTAAATGATGAACTGAGTGAAGGATTTGTAACAAGGAAGGGATTGAGACAAGGATGCCCACTGAGCCCAAGCTTGTTCGCGGTATATACTGGAGAGCTGGAGGAGACATTAAGGGGACAACAAGAGGTAGACCTGGTGGTGGGGAACGTGAAAGTGTGGACGCTGGCATACGCGGATGATATAGTGTTAGGAGCAAGGGAGGGAAAAGAAATGAAGGGAATGTTAAAAACGTTGAACAGATATTTGAAAAGGAAAGATCTGGAAGTCAATGGGAGTAAAACTAAGGTAATGGTATGGAAAAAAGCGGGCGGAAAAAGGAGGAATTGAAATGGAAGGATGAGGAGATACAGCAAGTAAAGGAATTCACATACCTGGGATACACAATGACACAAGACAATAAAGATGGGGAACATGTAAAAGAGCGAATGAGAAAAGGGAATAACCTAATAGGGCAAGTATGGGGTGTAGGGGAAATACTGTTTGGAATGGACATAAGGAAAAGGAAATTATTACTTGAAAAACTGATAAAAAGTATGGTACTTTACGGGGCGGAAGTGTGGGGGTGGAAAGAATACAAAGAGATAGAGGGGCTGCAAGAAAAGTACTGGATGTGGATATTGGGAGTGGGAAGAGAAACACCAGGATACATCATTAGAGATGAGGTGCAAGTAGAGAAAATAAGGGTGGCGGTGGGAAATAGAGCAGTAAATTACGAGGAGGAAATGAGTAGAAGAACGGAGTGTAAAATTCTACAAGGATGCTGGAAAGAAATAAGAGAAGGAAGACTAGAATATGGAGAAGAAGCCAGGAAAGAATATTACGAAAGAAACGGATATGCAAAAGAAGAAGTAGAAAGACTAAGAGAGGACATAATTAGAAGGAATAGAGATGTGCAAAAGCAGGAAAGATGGTCGAAGGTAAAAGAAAGCAAATGCAATGTAAATTATAGGAACATTAAGGGAGAAGAGATACCGAGATATTTGATTAGGGAAGGGAGGAGGGAAAGAAAGAAAATGATAGCGAGATTTAGATGTGGAAACGAAGAGACGGGAAACAGGTACTGGAGAAGAGACGAAGAGAGAAAATGTAGGATGTGCGGAGAAGAGATAGAGTCGATTAAGCACATGTTTCAAAATTGCAGGAAATTAAATGAGGAGGAGAGGACGGTGGAAGAGATACTAGAAGGAGGATGAAGGGGAGCGGAGTGAATGCAAGAAACATGGAACAAAAGAAGGCAGTTAATAGGAGAAGAGAAACGAGAGAAGAAGTTAGTGTAAGTGAAGTAAAGAAAGGAGAGACTGTAAAGAGTGTAAATAGAGAAGGCAAATGTAAATAGTAAAAAATTTCTGTAAATTAAGTAAATAAAGTATATTAGTATAGTGGTAGTACTTTTGTTGTTCCGTAAAGAGGATAAACCTCAAATAGTCCTTCTTTAGTGGAGGACTTCGGAGGTAGTACGTACAAATATTAAAAGCTGACTAACATCTGTTTGATCAATGCTTTCATGCAAGCAAAACGAGAAATATCAGCTTCTTTAACCAGACCAAGCAACGCTTTCGCTACTTTTTCACCCATACTTTGTATGGTGTTTTCATGCATTGTTGAGTTGAGTAATGTCTTCTCACATTATATTCCTTAGGCACTGAAACAACGTGCGTGTACACTAAACACTGTAACTTTTCATTATTGTTAGTAATCAAATAACCACTCTCCTAACTTTCTGTGTAACTCCCGTTTTCACTACCAATTTTAAGTTTAACCAGTTTTCCACTCATTTTTGTAATGAAATTCAAGACTTATTACAAAGGAGTTAACTGACAATGAACGATATGCATGAACGCACGAGACGGACTGACACTGAGTACAGCCTGTTGACGTGCGTGAGCTGTGTTGCGCGGTAGTCAGCACCGTTCTCGCAATGGTTAGATAAGTATTGTGTGTTCGGTCCGCGGGACAGCACTTGTTATGAACAAACGATAACCTGATAATCTGCTACGACTACGTCGTTAACATGGTGAATATTAAAGTTAACTGTTAACAGATTCTGACCGTCTGTTATTCCTGCTTAACATATTAAGAAACATTTTATTTTGATTAAACTAATTTTAATATTTTACAAGCTAAATTTTTACAAACTTACGTTGTATAGTTCCATGTTTATTTATTTAATGTGGTGAAAAAGAATTGAATTCGAGAACACTTTTTTTAATGGTTTATTTGGCAGGTAACTAATGTATAGTAGAACAAAACTTATTCTATGCATCAGCACAAGTGGACGCTAAAAAGAAAGGCTACGGACTAACTTGCTTGAAAACAATGCCTTAAATCAAAGGAGAGCACATGCGCAAAAAAAACATTGAGCGTATGTTCGATTTAAATACAAAATTTGACACAAAAATATTTAACATACTACCCCCCAAATCATTGATATGAAGGATAAAACTGTTCGCTTCGTGATAACCTTGTAAATATTATCAAATATTGCAATTTCAAAGAAAAAATGAATAACTATTGAAGGATAAGTCTAAAGTTTTCGCATTTTGAGTTGGTTCAAATTCTGAAATATTGTTGGGACAGCGAATCGCAAGATAGCTAGATGCCTTTTCGCCATAGGTGACTGCGCATTATTAATAAATTTCAAGGGGTGCGGTAGGTTCAGGTCTCTAAAATATTCTCTGGAGTCAAAGTTGGGATTCTTCAACAAAAATAGAACAATACATTTCAGCGCAGTCATTGGTCATAATGTGCGCAAAACGACGAACGCGTAAAAGTAAAGAAAATAAATCGGCCTGAAGAACGGGACCATTTAGTTGTATATCATTAAAGAAGATACCAACTGACGTAGGACTGCTAGAATTAAATACAGCTCTAAGCTTTGTAGTGAGGCTAGAGTCTTTATGTACGGCATGATGTGGAATGAAATATTCAAAATCAGATGTATCGGGACACTTCACTTTCGACATATGCCTTAAAACCTTGTACTCTTCCATAAAATTAACATAGATAGCTTTCAGTTTTGAATTAGATTGTAATCTACGTTCCAAGGAGAAAAATTGCTTTCGTGTATTTTCCTTCGAATCACCTAAAACACTAGAAGAGTTTAAAGGAATGGAGACTTTAAATGAACCATCTGGGTTTCGCTTCTGCGTTTGTAGAAAGTATAATTCACATTGTTGTTCCTCAGATGACAAATGTCTTGAAGTCTCAAGTTCCCAGAAATTTTGAAGTTGACGAGATAAATCAAGAGTCGTTAAAAACAGGAAGTAGGTAGGGGTTGTGTATTAGAAGAAAATTCTCCTGAGAAACATAGCCTAATTTGATGTTCCAAAGATAGGGGTGTTCAGAAGCGAGCGGTTGGTCAATGGACAATATCTGCCAAAATATGTCGACGCCAAGCAGTAAATCAATTTTTGTTTTATTCCGAAAATCGGGATTGGCCAGACAGGTATTTTCAGGTATTTTTAAGAAATTGGTATCAGAACAAGTACAAGGGAAGTCGCCTGAAATATTTTGAAGCAGTAGCAAAGATAAAGATGTAGTAAATTGAGTGTTCATGCATTTAAACGTTGTAAGTACCATTTCGGTTACGTGATCTTTAGCTTGGCTTATGCCTGATATAGGAATGCTAACATTTGTAGTTGGTAATTTCAATTTATTACATAATGTAATAGTCATGTACGATTTCATTGAAGCGGAGTCTAAAAGCGC
This sequence comes from Vesta saturnalis, assembly GCA_036346205.1. NCBI lineage: Eukaryota > Metazoa > Arthropoda > Insecta > Coleoptera > Lampyridae > Vesta > Vesta saturnalis. Next base: position 461,746 of record JARFJB010001958.1, read on the forward strand.
AATACATTTGTGAAATTTTCCCGTAGCATTTTCAACGCAAACGACAGCGGTTGGAAGAATTTGTGCAAAAGAACTGGCAATTCCGAGTGTAAGAGTGTGGAATGCCTTTTGTTACACGGCTTGCAGTTTCCAGATTTGCAGTTAGAAGTGAAATGACCACTGGTCAGACAGTTTGTGCATAAGTTAAGTTCTTTAGCTTTGGCATAGCGTAAATGTGGAGCCAAATACAAGAAAGTTTGACAACACATTAGTCTATGGTTCGGTTTACAAAGAGGGCAATTATCTTGATTATACACAAGATTTTTTGTGTCGACGTCAATTGTTATTAAAATCAATAAATAAAATTGTTGTATTTTTTAAAATTTCATGCCTGTTGAAATTAAGTTGGCAATACTGATAAATGACAGTAACCAATATAGCCTAAAAAATACAATTGCGAAATTATTCATTACTCGAATTCTGTAGGTGTGTAATCTTTGAAGGGATCTACAATATCTACATGATAGACACTGTTAGTAGATACATGAAATCTGTCATAAGTATAATAAATGCATATAGTTTGGTTCAAATAACGTTGGGTATGACTCATTAATAAAATTACACGAACTAAGATGTAGGCGAGGTAAGTCTTTAATAAATCAGCAAAGTACCTTTTAGTTAATATTAAGGAATACACTGGTGTGTCAATAATGAAAGGGGCTTTCAAATGATGTATAAAAAGTAGGGTAGTTGCATTTAAGATTTTAAAATTAGGGTTGCTAGTGGTTACAAGGTTGAACATATCAAGACCCCTTGACTGCCAAAAATTTGCCCCCTAAAACAAAAATTGGCGTGTCCCGGCGGTTATTGAATGTTTTGTTGTTTTTGAATTACAGGGGGTGTTAAGTTTTAAAATGAACACAGTGTATTTGTAAGTAAACAAATACTTTTTTTTTAATTATTATTAATTTTCGTATGTTCAAATCCTACTAGCGGTAAACTTTTTATTTATGTATTTAATAACATTAATAATAATTTTTAATTACATATTTGCTTTTATGCTTATTTGTTTATAACAAAACTTATAATAATTTAAGGAGTCGGATGGATTTTTTTGAAAAAAATATCGATTTTTGGATTTTTATGTTTTATTATTGTTTAGTATCTCTGGTTTATTCTAAGACCAATTATATACAATTCCGATCAGTGAAACTCGTTTGATTAACGTTAATCGTGTAATATGGGCGCGTATCCCAAAATCTACATTTGTTTTGAAAACAATTTTAGAATTAGGAGTATATGAAGCAGTATCATGTTATAATAAAGGATTCATTGTTAGATGCCAACTTTAAAAAAAAATAGATATATCGCCAGGCAACAACTTACTCAAGATGATGAAAGGATTAATATCATGTTAATATAAACTTTATGGTAATTTAAACTTTAACTCGTTTCTTACAAAATTACTTTTTTTCTATACAAAGGTACAGCCAAATATAAATAACCAATTAATACAATGTTACACATAGGTAAATCGTAAATAACAAATACAGTGAACACAGTACAACAGCATACTTATTTTTGACAATAGTAAAATCTATAATTCGCTCTTACCCTCATTAAAATTACTTGAAAACTGGTTATTTTAGATGTAAATGAAGTTTATCGCCAATACTTAAACCGGGATGTTAAAATTGTTTAACAATAATATTGTGAACGTTTAAAGTGCCACAAGCTGCAATATGATTAAGTTAATGATGTTTCATAAAATTCTATTGTGTTTACATAATTATTTAAGCACTATGGTCGGGCCGCCGAGAGATGTCTTATGACTCATCTTTTAGTAAAGCGTGGTTCAAGATTTTACAGGCGTGTGTCGTTATTGGTTCATATAGTTAGTAATTTTGAATACCATCAAAATATCGTCAATATTTCTAGGTTATTTTCAAATTTACGCCGCGCTGTCAAAACACGATGCGATTATACGAAACGAAATGCGAAGAATAATGTGAGGCTAAATAGCCAAGAAGATATCTGACAGCGTCATGCGCTTTAAGTCCTGCATTTAAAATATATAGCAGACGTATATTATATAACCCGTCTTTCTTTAAGTGGGAACTTCGCACTAGATAAAGGGAAACAGATGCATTTCACAGTAATAATTATATCCCCATTCTCGAGTCCACCATGAGACACCTCTCCCCGGCGCTACTATATCTTTTCCACCAAAGAATTGACCTACGTCATCGATACATGCACCTAGCTAACTAAAACATTTATTTTGCCATCGCACATTTAAGTATACATTAAAAAAGGATAGTTAAAATTTTATCGACTGTTTAAACGCATTGAAAAGAGATGACCTATAAATGCTTGTTGTAATTTTTGTCTTAATATGATTATGAAAATGCTCCTTTGACTAAGCTAGTGTAGAAATACTTTCAGAACAAGACAATGAGTCATGAAAAGCTGCGCGAAAATCAACTGGTTTGCCAGTGGCGTTGCACGAAAATTTCATAAATGGGTTATGGGGTTAAACAGAAATGTTACAAATTGAAGTTAAACCAAGCGATAATTTATATAAGACTGTTTTGTGAAATTTAGCAATTATAGCTTAATTTACACGATTACAAATAGGCGCAGTTTTGTTTTGAAGCTCCTTGAATACTTGTCATCAACAATGTCTGCTGAATAACTTTATTTACAGAACAACAAAATGATGTATACAAAAGTACAATCTTACAATTTATCCTAAACTACTGTAAAATTATACATGTACCCGCAAAGCATGAAAGAAAACCTTAATATCCGGCTCTTTGAGGGACAGTTTAATAGTATGTCGAATGTGTTGAAACTTAATAAACTAAATATACTATTTGAAACGCCCCCAAAAAAGCATATTGTATTTTAGAAAACTATGTAAATGAATTCACATTAATTAAAACGTAGATGTGTATAACAAAAGCTTTCAAATTAATAACACTAGTAAAGGAACAAGGAGTAACCGCACCAGATTCTTATTAGTTTGAATGCGATTACTTATTACTTTGGTTTGGGAGTAAATTATTTTAAAATTTTTTTAAAATTTATTCACAAACAGAATATAAAATGAACACGTAAATATTTACAGAAATATAAAATGCTAACTCACAAAAATGAATTGAGAATTATAATTAAATCTTTCACTAAAATTATGCCACAAAACAACTTATGACAAAAATCTAATCATAGGAAATTACAATGGCCAAAGTTTATTTTTAGTATACCTAACGTAAAATTCTGGTAAATAGGGTATCATAAATACATACAAAAACAATTAAGAAATGATAGATTTTGTTTTAGGGTTTAAACAATTGAATCGACACACTTCATTTTGGTTGAAACTACACATTCACCTTAGTTTTATAAAATTCACAAAACATTAAATAGATCACGATATACCGTGTGTTTCATTGTGGGAACTGAACAAGTTGCACAGTACCTATAATGTGTGTAAATTGGAAATATTCCCTAATAAATTATTTTATTCTGTGCTCGGTCCTGCTTGTTGTAAGTCAGAGTCAGGCAGAGAAATTCCAAGATCCCCCTCATCTTCATCATCGGAAGATTCTTCAGTAGATACATCTGAATCGCCTGTATTCACAACGAATCTAAAATCATCATATGATTTGTCAAACATGTGTTCTTTGTACTTGTATTCTTCAACTACTTTATCAACATGTGTACATATGTTTGCCCAATCTTCAGGAGTTATCGTGGCAAATTTTTCTTCAGCTAATTTTATTACATCCTTTAATTTAAAGGTAGTATTTCTAGATGCAAGGTACTGCTTCACTGCAGCCCATATTTCCTCAATTGGGTTTAGTTATGGATGATACGGAGGAAGTCTAAGCACTATATGGTCATGTTTTGCTAATTCAGTATCTAAAATATACTGTTTGCACTTTGACTTATGCTCCTTGATTATTGCATACAACACAGGTTTTGTTGAAAGAGGATCATGCATAATTGAATGTTGACGAAGCCACATAATCACATTGTCCTTTTTGGTCATGGATGTTGGATCTTTATTTATTACCATATTGTGATATGATGCATTATCGAAGACAAGTGCACCTCACTTTGGTATATTCGGCAACAGCTGCTTCTGTACCCACTGCATAAAATTTGTATGGTTCATATCGTTGTGGTAATCTCCTGATTTACTTCCTATAATTAATAAGATTTAGTTTTAGACTACAATTATGATAATGATCTCGTACCTGATTTGAACATAAGTAGTGCATTATTAACAAAACCTTCAGATCCACCAGCATGTACCATAATAACACGTGGACCTTTGCCAATAGGTTTTTTAAAACCCAGAGTAGAATTATCTGTCCAATTTTTTGGATTTGTATGACAACTGTTGATAAAGGACTCATCTGTAAAAATAATTGGTCTTTTATCTTGAATGCATTGCTGCAGTTGACGTAAATATTGGATACGCTTTAAGCGTATGTCATATGATTCAATCAGAACCTTCCTTTTATCAACAGAGTTGCACCATCTACAAATTTATGCAATAAGTTAATATGAGTGAATATCACAAATGACTTACCAAAACCCAATTTGTTAAGGCAAAAGTCCACCTTTAAAATACCCCTTTGCAGAATTTTATTGTGGATACCTGTTAATTTAAATGTAATTATATTTACCATAAATTGTTTCATTACCTTTTAACGTAGGCACTCTCTTTTCAATAATATAAAAATTATGTATAATGGATTTTATCTGCTCCAATTCCCCCCGATACAAATTACTTTTAGGGTTTGGTCTGTTTTTATTTTTTCTAGGTGAAGAAAACTTTGTTGCTTTGCCTTGGGAAATTTCCTTCATGTCTGATATAACTTTACGATAAGTGAATTCACCTATCTTCGTAGCAGCTAAAATTCTCTCCTTAAAGTTTAACAAAGGGATTGTCACTCCCTCCTTGGCTTCTTTTGTCATGAATTCTATGACGTTTGCAACAATTTCTCGAGCTTGACTATGCAGAATCTTTCCACGAACGCCGATCTGTTTGCCATTGTTTGGTGACTATAAAAAGACAAAAAACATACTTGTAAATTACGCTTAAAGCACAGATATTGCAAACTTACCAAAATATACACGAAAGGTCAAAAAAGAGCTCTGAAAAGAACTGTTTATTAAAAGAAAATGTAAAAGTCAGAAATATAACCTATAACTCAAGCGTGCACCAAAATGTAAATAAACTACTTAAAATTTCTACGCGACAGCAAATTGTCGAATTGTGACCAATATTAGTTTGTGCGCACTGTGTTTTGAAAGTATTTCAACTCTAGTTTGTTATTCTTATGACATAACCTCCTTTTGCTTGTTACTTCCTTTCATATTTCCTACGTTTCCATATTTCATTTTTCATTATACATTTTCAAAACAGTTCTTTTCAGAACTCTTCCTTCGTTCAATCATTTACGTTTATTTCAACATCTTTGTTAGTTTTTCCGAAACCTCGTAATGTCTATACAAGGTAAAACCCCAGAATAGAGAGAGTCAGAAGTGTCACCCCAGAATAGAGAGAGTCAGAAGTGTCACTCAGTGTCGGCACCTTTGTTGTCAGTGGTCACAAGTTGACCTACGCGCAGCTGCTGGGCGCATTGTAACTGACAAACGTTGCCGCATTTCGTATTGGATGTAATCATATATGTATGTTGCCAGATTGAATGAAATACTCCAAATTTTAAAACGACTACTACTAAATGTAATTGATGAATTTGCAAAACTACAAATAAACTTAAAAGTTCGGATTAAGCAAAGAGCGTTGCACGTTACTAGTATGATCAAATGTCATCAGTATTGTCCTATGAATTATTTTATTTTAGGTTATGGTTTTTTTACAGTTCCTTTAGTGTAAGTGCTTTCTTAGTTTATTTGTGTGCTTATAGGATTAATCCATTTACACATGTCAAAGTTACAGAATAAAATATAAAATAGTTATATATATATATATATATATATATATATATATATATATATATATATATATATATATATATATATATATATATATATATATATATATATATATATATATATATATATATATATATATATATAATATATATATATATGTATATGTGTATATATCCTAAATTTTAATATCATATTGGTACTGTTTAATATCATATGTCAGTGCAACATTTTAGGATTTCCAGGACTATAAAGTAATTATACGATTTTAAAATGACATGTACTCAATACCTACGTGACATCGGTAATGTCTTACGACTGCACAACAAAGTTAATACACGAAACTATTTAGGCGAAATGATTGTCATGAGAAACCAGGTAGGACCACTTACGTTGTGTAAGAGTTGTTACAGAATATCTGTTGTGGATATCTAAGAAAGGATAAAATAAAGGTAATACAATAAAACACAGTATATAAATTATATATTATATAAATATATTATCAGAGGAAAAAATAATGAATTCATTATTTTCAAAATATATAATCAACAACCCTCAACTATTGTTTTAACAACTTCATAGATCTTTGTCTATGAACAACTTATATTTGTAAGCACACCTTATTTCTATCCTATCTAAATAATACTACAACCACCCATATTCACTAAATGGTTTGAATACAACCCACCTTCTAATTTATAAAATCAAATAGGTACAGATGCACCAGTTGTGGTACATCACAAAGTAGTCTAGATTTGAAAAACATACAGTAGATAGAAAATACATTAATTAATATTGAGTGTAGGTACATTGCAAAGAGAGATGTAAAGTGATTAATTTTAGTGAAGGGCGGAAAAGTTACTAATATCTTAAAATACATAACAATTCTTACAAATGCAGTAAGTTTATAATTTTTTTATTGGTCTTACTGTGTCTTCCGTGGTTTGGTTCTCTGAAACTTCTATTGGCATATTTGAGAGTATAGAATACTTTCATTCGGACAAAAAGGGACAACAGATAATCAATATTAAAATCGTCATGAGGCTTTGCAAACGGAATTTTTGTAATTCAAGTTTTATTTTATGGCCAATATTGTCTTCAATTGACAGTTTTGGAAATAATTCACAAAATGTTGTATCCAAATGAAAAATATACAAATAAAAAGAATTAGGTGGCATTGTTAAGTTTCCAAATGTATTCTTTTGTCCATTCTCGTAGGCTCTAAAATAGCACAGCATAGTTTCATTTTGTAAAATTTCACTATTTTCTTGGGAAAATTTTTCACATAATTCACATATATGTTTTGTTAAACATTTTTCATTAGGTATCCAGAGACCCAGGCTAAGGCGTTTTTCGAGGTAACTGTGTATTAAAATAATCATTAGGATTAATATGCAACACTTCATTAAATATATTTTCTTTAACACTATTTGCGAGAATAACTTCTGTTGCATTGGTCGCTTCTTCAATGTTAAAGGTACTTAATAGTTCATCAATATCTGGGATGCAATTGGCACCGTCTACATGTCGGAAGAAGTTTAGACAAAAAATTTTTTTAAATGCATAGTGGAATTGAATCGGTGTTGGGTTCAAATTGCAACCTCCTTTTTGCCTTATACTTCCAAACATATTCTCAAGACAATCTTGATTTAGTCGTCTCATAAAAATTACTTTTGTAGTCGGTTGCAAATCTTCCCATAACATCAAACAACCTGTAATTGTGGTTTGCCAACCGTCTAAAAATTTCATTGTCCTTGTAACATCCTTACCAACACTGTTAATAATTTTTAAGGTTTTAAATTCATTTTTCATACTATTTAGAAAAATTATTTGCTGCCTACTTCCCACAAAAGGTCTATTAAACTCTTTGGATGCATATTGATAAGAATTTAACACATCGAATAATTTGTCTATATTAGATACAAACTTGGCTGTACCCATTGCAGCTTGTGGCAAATAGCCAAATGAAATTAGTGTTTCTAGTCCTGTCGCTACAGAAGAACTAAGTACTTGAGCTGCTAAAGCGACATTCATTTTCTGAAATGGTGTTGGATCCAAATGTGCATTTGTTAACTTAGGTACCATTCTAAATGACATTTCCTTATCTCTATTGTATAACATTTCTATATACTTAAAATCAATATTATCATTATCACTTATAAACGATATTTTAAAAAATTATTCCTAGTTGATTTCAAAAGATGTGGTGTATCAAACAGATGGAATATTCTTTTACCATCTACTCTAAAATATGGTTTATCTGGAGTGGCTCTACATCTTTTGAAAACTTCACAAAATTAGAACCTTGATCAGTTATTAAAGCGCGAACTCTTAGTCCAATATGATTTAGCTTTACTATCGTTGAAGATAATATCTTGCAAGTACTGGACTTGGCAACTATTGGTTACAAAGAAAATGCGATAGGTTGCTTCCAATTCTGATGGATTCCTCTAGCCATAAGTGCAAGTGCACTGTTTGCAGGAGAATATGATTTCCTATCATTATTCTGATGGAAACCAATTATAATATCTTTTGAACGATTATAAAATAAATGGGTTTTTACAGACATTTCATCCGCACATAAAATGCAATCCTTTCCCTTTTCATTTAAGTTACCTACTTTAATCGCAACCATTTGAAAAATAAATTCATTGAAACCTGATGTAATATCCCACTTAGTGGTTAATCTACACAAAGTGCTCTTGGAAGGTAATCTAAATGTCTCTTTTAAAAACCTATAGACTGACGGTCCTAAAAAATAAACTGTCAACGCAAACTGCTTCAAAAAATCACTGTATCTGGATCCCTTTGGCTTCTTTGATGTAAGCTCTATTTGCATAATGAAAAAATTTGCCATTCCTGTACTGAATGTGTTCTTACAAAATCTGATAAAATTCTCCTTTGTACAATCATCCTGTGCTGGTTGTGATGCTTGTGTAAATGATTGCCGTATACATCTTCTTTTAAGATTATGAATTTCAGCTCTTAAAGTGCGTTTTCTTGGAGAAGACAAGCTAAGCTGAGGAGGAGTTTGACTTCCTTTTAATGTATCTGTAAAATGAAATATTTCCACAATTACATTAATTTATCACAAACTAATCAATTAATTATGTGAATCCTTATAATTAAAGCTATCTATGACTGTTGATAAATTTGTAGGTAATTTATATGAACCTACCAAAACACTTTGAGTTTTTAATGTAAACAAGTTGTTGTTGCATATAATTTAATATGTGATCGTAGCTGTATTTACGAGCGAGAACCTTTGAAACAACAAAATGCTACTGCCTATTATTAAATTTTACATAAGTACCTAATGGCGAAGATTTAACAGTTGACCCTGTTGTGACGACTTCATCATGTACTGTTGTTGGTGAATCATTAGGTACCTTATGAAGTACACCACCAAGTAGTGGCAATACTGAATGCTAATAAAAATACAATCAGGATTATTAATTTCATTTTAAACGTAGTTACCTTTAAACCCTTGGCCTTCTTCAAACAACGAGGTTCAGCATTCTTCGTAACCTTGAACACATTCCCTCATATTTTCATGGAAATGTTGACTGCAAACTTATTGAGAAGAGTTTTTGAGATTCTTGTGCTAGATCTGTTCTTCCGATGCATTCCAACCATTGTTGCCTTCTGAAATAAAATAATGCTAATTGCTAATAATATATTACTTACGGTTTACATACCTTTTGACCTCTTTAGGTACTCGGAAAAACTTCAAGTGTTTGCTGTTTCCACTATTATTAGAACAATTGATCACAGCACAGTATTCGAATCCCATTTTTACAACAGTCAAAGATAAAATCCTTAGTATTGACAAAAACTATCAACACACGTAACTAATTTTATTAATCTGTCCACACTAACAATCACAAAACAATTAACACCATAAAACAATAACCAAAATTAACACACTCAAAGATAATTAAGCATCTAACAGTTGATTGCCGATATACGCCATATTGAAATGTTAATAAAAAACGCGGTAAATTCAAATATACTAATTTAACCCCGAAATCTATTCTGGGATTTAACTATTCGTCCTCGTAACGTATGCGCACAGCAGTTGCGCGAATATCAACCGAGACCATAAATATCCAAGAGTGACACTTCTGACTACTCTCTATTCTGGGGTAAAACCTTGCATACGCAAAGCACAACAATTTGTGCTGAATTTATTGCGATGTTTTGAAAAGGAGAAATAAAACAACGGCCCTTTAATACCACTTTCTAGTGTCCAAGAGGTACGTGTTTTCAAAATTGTCTTAAGTTCAATTAATAGTGATCATTTACAGTGTGTGGCAAATGCCTTGGGTATATCTTTTACAACAGTGAAAAATATCAAGTCTCGGGCAAAATCTAACCCAATTCTGTCTAGTCCGGGTAAAAACGGCCACGTAAGAAATTTAAATCCAAAGATCTTGCAAATACCTCGAAAATGTCCATCAGGAATACCTTATATAATATGTACGAACAAAGTAAGTGTATTATAGTTGTATATAGCTTCTACATTAGTCTAAATTGTATTATTTACAGAAAAACATGTCACAATTGCAACTTTAAATGCAGAAATTCGTAACACCCATATTCTGTTAAGCGATAGAAGTTTAAATCCTGCCTTACATGCAATGGGGTTCAAGTTCCAGAAAGATGGTAATCGAAGAGCTTTGGTAGAAAAAGGAAATGAGAACACAGTTTTTGAAACAATACATTCGAGAAATCAATGTACCAGTTTTTTTTTTGACGAAACAGAGATCTACTCAAAAGGAAATCCGGGAAAGTCATGGCAAGATGGCAATGTAAAGAGTGTACCAAAACCTCAAGGATATGATGGTAAAAGATTTATAGTTATTCATGCCGGAACTGCCGCAGGATTTGTACAGATTGCTTCTTTGCTATTTGCGTCGAAGTCATTGAAATAAATGGGGATATGTTTAAATAATGGCTCACTGAAAATCGCCTAAACAATTTAGAAGCACCTTCATTAATTATAATGGATAATGCGCCTTATCATCGTCTTGGACGAAAGGTAACATGATTTCATGGTTAATAAAAAATAACATTAATTATGATTCCACCTCATTCAAAACCGAACTCTATTCATTAATAAAATCACAACGAATAGTAAAACGATATGTCGATGAAATAAGGAGTTACGTACATAACGTATTAAGATTGCCTCCTTATCATTGGGAATTCAATGCGATTGAACTAATATGGACACATGCTAAAGGATACTATGACAAGCACATAAGAAGAGATGGCTTCAAAGACGAAGATGTAATTAGTATGTGAAACAAAGCTTTACAACAATGTAATCAGCATATTTCGGCTAATTGTGTACGCCATACAGAGGAGATTATAAAACAGTGGTATAAACGTGAGGAAGTGCCAGATTTTACAGTAGATGAAATGATTATTAACGTTACAAGTGATTGTGATAGTTAGGATACAGATTAATCATAGTCTTTTCTTTAATCAATGTGTTACTACATAATTATGTATTTCACAAATATATACTATTTAATTGGATTAACACGTTCACTGCCACGCTATAAAACAAAAATGTTCTACCAGGCCACCCGACTAAATCGGTCATGTTATGCTTATTTGACTTATGTATGTACAAAAATCGTAATTTATTTATAAAATTGTTTAAAAAATGTTTGTTTTTACTGTAACGCACGTGTGCTTCACGCGGCTCCACAGACTAAATTACTCACCATACGCCATGTGCAGCATGCGTGCGTCACAGTCAGCTGAGTATGTTCTAAGCAATGAAGGTGTTCTGCGTGCGCATTACGGCCAGTTGAATTTGAACTAACCAACAGTAATTGTTCTACTTGGTACATACAACATCTATTATACGTTGTACGGCCATCAACTTACAGTTTATTGTGTTTATAACAAACAGTTTGTGGTTTTCGTACATGTTTTGTGTTTAGTTAGTGTTTGTTTACTGCTTAGGTAAGAATTCAGAACTCAGATAATGATTGTAATGTAGCTATACAAATTATAGACAGAATGGACTACGAAAAGGAACAAGCACAATTAAAAAAGGTTCTGGACGAGTTACTATCGGACGAAGAAAATAATCCTTTTGAATATTCTTCCGAAGAGTATGAGCCTAGTGAGCACGATTCTTTATCTTCTGATGTTGAAGAGCCTGTCAAAAAAAGAAAAAAACATATTGATACTGATCTCCCCCAATCTAGCCAATATGACACTGAAGCAATTCCTTCGACCTCTAGTGATCCTGTCGCCAATACAATTGAAAATGTTGTAAACATGTTTCGAATTGATGATCTCTCTGATGTAGAAGATGAGCATGCAGTAAATTTGCTTATGTGGGCTAATGTTACTGGGAGAAACTTCCAGTATACTGTGAATAATGGTGGAGTGTCTATTGATCTTTTTGAAAATTTTATAGAAAAAAAACCTGTGGATTTCTTTAGACTATTTCTAGATAGAAATATATTGGAGTTGATGGTTACTGAAACAAACCGTTATGCAAATCAGAAGAAGAAGAATTTAAATTTATTGCCTAGAGCAAGGATACATAAATGGAAGGACACTACCATAGAAGAGATAGAGGTTTTTATAGGAATCCAGATTTGGATGGGACTGATGAACTTACCTCAGCTTGCAGATTATTGGTCATCTAAGAAATTATACAAAAATCAAGTTTGCAAAGTTATGGCACGTAATCGATTCGAGTTGTTGTTGTCAAGCTGGCATTTTGCAGACAATGAACATGCAGATGCTTCAGATAGGTTGTATAAGCTCAACCCACTGATTACGTTAATAACAGCAAATTTTCAAAAGTATTTTGTTCCCAAACAGCATCTCTGTATTGACGAAAGTTTAGTGCCATTCAGGGGTCGCTTATCTTTTTTACAATACATTAAAAATAAAAAACATAAGTTTGGCGTTAAATTATTTAAATTGTGTGTTGAAGGTGGGTATACGTACGATTTTCGTATTTATTGCGGAAAAGAAAAATCTGGCCAAGAAAATGTCCCAACAACTGTAGTAATGAAACTATGTAATTCTTTGCTTGATTGCGGCCGAACTGTATATGTGGATAATTATTACACAAGTATACAACTTGCTCACAAACTGCTCGAAAGAAACACCCATTTAGTTGGCACCTTGCGACAAAATCGCAAAAATAATCCTAAGGAGGTAATTTCAAAAAAACTTAACAAAGCTGAAGCATGCAGTCAAGAAAGCGACACTGGTGTTGTTGTTACCAAATGGCGAGATAAACGCGATGTTCTTATGTTGTCAACAAAGCATACTGGCCAACTAATGAAGGTGAGCTCTGGTCGCAATCGAGAAAATGAAAAACCTGACTCAGTTATAGATTATAACAGGTCCAAAGCTTTCATAGATCTTTCTGATTCAGATAAAGTCATATTCTACTGCTTTACGAAGAGGTATAAAATGGTACCGTAAAATAGCAGTAGAGTTACTTCTAGGTTCATGTATAGTAAATGCATTTTTATTATACAAGACTATAACTGGAAGTAAAATGACGATAACAGAATTTAGAGAAAACGTTGCGGAGTCATTACTGCGATTGGAAAATGATAATACTTCAGAACAGCCAAATATATCTCGGGAAAAGCACAAGTTACAGGACGTTGGCACTTCAAATCGGCGACGCTGTGTATCTTGCTACTCGAAGTTATCAAAAGAACATGGTCAAAGTGTAGCTACTAAGAAAACACCTCATTCTAGATGGAAGTGTATTCCATGTGATAAACACTACTGTGTAACATGCTTTTGCGATGAGCATGCTTGTTATTTATAAAAAAATCCTTCTGTTGATAAAGAATAATATTTTTGTTGCGTTACCTGTTTTCTATATTTGTGTTTTGAGTTATTAATAAGTACCTAAAATACTTTTCATGAATACTTATCTTTTTTGGGATTTTTTAATGGTGTACTTTAAATTATACAATCTAAACGTTTCGATAACACTTACAGTTATCTTCGTCAGTAGTATTGTTTGTTAAAAATTGTTAAAGATGTAGTAAACAATTTTGTCAAATTTGAAAAATTTGAATTTTTCAAATTTGACAAAATTGTTTACTACATCTTTAACAATTTTTAACAAACAATACTACTGACGAAGATAACTGTCAAACTGTCAAATTTGAAAAATTTGAATTTTTCAAATTTGACAAAATTGTTTACTACATCTTTAACAATTTTTAACAAACAATACTACTGACGAAGATAACTGTAAGTGTTATCGAAACGTTTAGATTGTATAATTTAAAGTACACCATTAAAAAATCCCAAAAAAGATGATAAGTATTTTATTATGAGTGTTAATGGTGAAAGTTTACATTTTCAAAACATTGTTTGTTCAACTATGTACTTACTTGTATTCTAAGTTACCTTTTTTGTTATACTATTATATTGAATTGAAATGTTTCACTGTGTATCTGTATGTTATTTTTATAAAAGGATTAAATTAAGCTACTTATGTATTTAGAGTTATGTTCTCATACTATTTGTGGTTTTAAGTTGTTGAAATAAAATACATTTCAAGAATTTACCTTTACTTTTTTTGAAAAAGCAGTTACAATATAAATACCACGCCTAACAATACAGTTTTATAAAATTGTAGCGGATAAACCCAGATTCTTGTCTACCAGGCCACACTTTCTAACTTACGATTTACTCATACAGTTCCTGCGACGCGTATGCGCGACACAAGCTCCTAAATGCGAAACTGCGTGCGAAGCAAGTGTGTTTCTCACGGCGCTGGCAACAAGTTGCAGTCATAGAGAAAATTAAAAAAAAAGTTGTCTCTGGTTGCAGTGCGAAGCATCCGTGTGTCACGTGGCAGTGAACGTGTTAAAATTTACGCTGTGACTATCCACACGCAAAAAGTATAACCTTAAACTGTCTAAAGCTGGAAATAAAAAGGAAAAAAAAATCTACGGTAACCTGGGATTCTCTCAATGGACTGTAGTGTAACGTAGCTTGGATCCTAGGTTACTGTAGATTTTAGATTCCCTTTTTATTTCCATTTTTTTAAACAGATTTAGGTTAATTTCGCGTGTGGATATTCACAGCCTAAAATTTATTTAATCATCTGGAAGGCCACAGCATTGCTAGCTATTACAATTACAGTTGTACTTATTCGAAGATCTTCAAGGTTCGTAATCACCGGGTGATTCTTTAATACTGATAACAGTTTGAATTTCCCACAAAACAAAAAATTTTAAAGGTTGGTTATTATACATTGTCATTTATTTAATTCCAGTGGTGTATCAGTCTCTAAATTAATAATTTATTTTTAAATTACAAATAAATCTTCCGTTTTACAACAACTTTTATATTTATACTAAGTAACATTTTATTAAATAAACTATAAAAATTACTCAAAATGTCCACCGTTATGTTCATGACACAATTCCACTCTACGCTTCACATTGTCAAACACTTTTTCTAGAGACGTCGCAGGTGTAATTCTTTCAACTTCCTCTTCAAAATTATGTGGATTTTCAGTTGCCCACGTTCGATAATTTTGACTGTTAATATAGATAGTCAGATAAATAAAACCATGCTTCATTGGTTATAATAATAATAATGTTTATTTATTCAACAGACTGAAAGTCCAATTACATAATAACTTTACGATATCTAGAAAGTTACATTTAAAATATCGTTATTTAAATTTTTAGTAAACCAATCCAATAATTACATCTATTCTCATTATCAACAGCATGCAGGTGCAGTATAACAGAAACCTGGTATGGGCGCATATGATTTTTATGCAAAATCTGTTGGCATGTTGATTATTACAACCCTGTAATTTGACAATAAGGTTAGTAGGTATCATAAATCTATCCGTTGACAGTTGACAACTTACCAGCTTGATCACTTGTGATGTAAACATTATTTACTTACTTTAATAAATTCTTGAATTACGGAGTAGCTCTGAAAAAAACTGTTTTAAGGAACGTTGATAATGCATAATGGCAAAGTAAATGAAAATCAAAAACAAATTAACGACAGCATCACCAGCACTTATGTCAAAAAAGAACGAATAAAGTAACTAAAAATATTTAACCGCCAATGCAACGCCGTAAAAAAAACTAGAATCGTACGCGCGAAATTCAAACTGTCATAAGTATTAAAGAATCACCCGGTTCATAAACTACAAATGTTATAATAATTACTAATTATATGTAAACTTTGTAAAAATCAGCATTTTACATTAACCTCATTTTCAATTTTCATCCACCTGTGGGTCAAGGGGCTATTTTTCAAACCATATTTTATATTATCGCTTGCAATTATAATTAAGATTAAATAACTTTGTATGTGTAATAACGTCTAACCACTTACCATGGCCTTTCATTTTTACGTTACGATAAAAACCTCTCTAATCGATTTTAACAAAATTACAATTTAATAGCTTCAAATTATTTAATTTTTTAAGTTTTTTACGAAGTATTGTTTTGATATTGAGATTTGGAAACATTACTACATAACCGCCATCTAAGAGAACATTTGTTAGGTTTGATTTTTAATCATTTATTATTAGGGATATAAGTTGACTAATATTTTTCATATTAACCCATCCGTTACTAGGTCATGACGTAGGTCAATTCTTTGGTGGCAAAGGTAGTATATTGTGTCATTTGGGATTATTTTAGCGATTACTCTTTTTACCAATAATACGTACTTTGAAACGAATGTAATGACATAATGTCCTTAGATAAAAGAAAAACCGTTGAATAAATGTGTAAACGTTAATAAGAAGACCGCGGAAATTTAGGTAACTGGCTCATATTTCCCACCATTTTTAATTCGCATTGAAATTGGCGACACCTCATGTTTGTTTCTATAATTAAGTTAATTCGTTTCCAATACTGTGCACCATGTTTCCATAAGTATTAGGCATCTGTATTATTTTATCTGTGGTAAAACTCAATTTACAGAACAAAACAAAACTTTCACTACAGCGCTAGAACACAAAAGTACAAAAACAGCTAAAATACAATCACTGCGATTTGATATTAAAGCTAGATAATCACACTTGCGGCTAATTCTCGATATATGCGGACCAATAGCAAATAACTTTGAATGTATAGTTTTTAAATGGTTTTAATAACAGATTCAATAGGGAGTTATTGCAAAACGGCTTGTAAGGTTAAGCCTTAATTAATACTGCCTTACTTTAATAAGACTAGACCTTATTTTTGACGCCAACCATTGAGTTATTGCACGCGATTAGTTAACACATCCACTGACATTATTTCTAACCTCAAATTTATATCTCTAACCTTCTTAAGTTTTTTTCGTTTTGTGGACCTGTGATATTTGTTGGCCGTTTCAATGGACGAAATTTTAGAAGCTGTTATTCTTGGTGGCGCGGAGATGATGACATTGAGCTTGCTATATTGCACAATGTTATCATTGATCGTGAAGAAATAGGGAACGAAAGGACCCTTCGACATTAATGGTTTAACCGATGATGAGGTGGTGTTAAATTTTCGATTTAGAAGAGAAGACCTTCTGAGGTTAGTTGGTGTTTTTTATATCCCCGATATAATTGTGACGGCTACTAGGAATAGGATTGATGGTGTGTTAATACGGAAAATGAGAGATATTTGGAAATTATTCAGGTTTGGATTTTGTTTTAGGATTTACAGCACTTCTTATTCTCCTTAAAAGGTTAGCATATCCCTGCCGACTAGCAGATCTCAAAGCATTTTTTAACATGTCGGCACAATCAATTTCACAAATTATAAAGACCACAATCAGCATAATGTTAAGGGAGAAGGGGAATCTTTTAGATGACCTTAACAATCTTACATGGTTAAATCAACAGAAAATGAGAATTTATGCAGAAGTAAGTGTGTAATAATTTTGTTCATTTTATAAGGGTGTACGAATGTGTTTCATATTAATATTTGTGGGTATTAATGAGAATAGCTTATAAACTGATTAACTCATTCAAAGTTGTTATAAACATACTTGTATTCATAAAGGGATTGAGATTAGCTTTACTAGGTGTACCTTCTCATTACTGTACATCACACAATAAACTATTATTTTAGGCAATTCATAATAAGGGAGGAGCTATCGACAATTGTTGGGGTTTCATAGACGGTACTTCTCGTGGGATATGCCGCCCATCCATTGCCCAAGAGGAATATTATTCCGGACATAAAAAATATCACTGTCTTAAATACCAAAGCGTTATTTGCCCTGACGGTATTATTGCCAGTTTTATCGGTGCATATCCAGGTCGACGACATGATGCTGCAATATTTAGGTAAGACAAAACTAGACAATTGTACCTTTATCATTTTGTTTAGTATCAGCCTGTTTTATGTTCACATAATACAATAGAATTATATATATTTGTAAAAAAAAACATTTTGTTTCAGAGAAAGTAACCTATACAACCAGCTAGAACAAAAAGCTGTTTTTGGCGATACAAATTTCGTGTTATACGGAGACCAAGGATATGGACTTTTGGAATTACTAATTACTCCATTTGCAGGAGCACCCGACAACATGCCACTTCAGCATTTACGATTTAATCAATCAATGAAAGTGCTACGAATTGCTGTAGAATGGGGTTTTTCAAAAGTAATTTCACAATGGGCGTTTATTGACTTTAAAAAATCAAAAATTGTTGTTGCAAGATTTAGAATTGTTTTGTAAAGTGGCTGTTTTGTTAACAAATGCCCACACCTGTCTTTATGGCCATCAGGCATCTACATATTTTCATCTTGCTCCTCCAGTTTTAGAACAGTATTTCGGGGAATAAATAAGCACATTTGATTTATAGATATACTTTATAAATAAAAATGAAGTGTTTTTCTGTACTTACATTTTATTCTACATAGGTAATTAAATATAATGTATATACATGTACCTACATACTATTTTTGTTTTAACAGGGACTCTATCAGTTGTTGTACCTGGATTATGCTATTGCTGACTTCTTTGTCTTTAACAATAATGTGTAGGTGTTGTTTCTGAAGGTCAAGCTTTTCTCTTCTTTCTTCAATTTCTAATGCTAACTTTTCCTTGTCCATTTGTAATCTTTGCTCTTCCAAATCCATTTGACGCTCTTGCAATGCAATTTTTCGCTCCTCTAGCTGCAATTCTTTTAATCTAATGTTAGATTCTTTTTCTGCCTTTTCCGTTAAGTATGATAAGGCATGCTTTCTTAATGGTTCCCTTCTTCTTTGGCGTGATGGAACTAATTTTTATTTCAATAAAGTATTAATTGTAGAACATGACCAAAATGAGATTATATATTTACCTAACACCCCCTTTGCCGTTTTCACAGTTTTTTTAATTGATTTTTCCTGCGCCGCAATTGGTTGTTGTTCAATGATGCTCTCTGGGCCTGCCCCATTGCAAGACTGATCTGCAATAATACTGAATTAGTTAGAATTCACAAATAAAATCCTAATACCTGCTATTGTAACAGATGGACCTGGTTCCGATAATTCAAATGATGCGACAATGGGATGTTCCATAGTTTCTGAAGAACATCTAAAAATTGTGTCGGGTTATCAGTGTTGAAATATTATAACATAAACATCAGAAATAGTTTAAACAAAGTCGTAGCAGTCAGTATATACATTATGAGAATACCAACATTCACTTACCATAATTATGGTCATTGTCGGTATTTGCAACAACCTCCTCTTCATTCTGTATGTCTGCACAAATTGGATCTTCGGTGTTCTCATTTTCTTTATAATCGTCAGAAAATCCAGCAATATATTCGTTACGTGCTTTCTTCCCCAATTCGAGTAACTGAATTTCCCTTGAAGTCTTTTTTTTCGGCGTACTGACAAAATTGAACTCACGACACAGTGAGCTTACTTCTTCTAAAAGTGTGTCCTTCTCGGAGCATGTGTCCTCAATTCCAGACCTAAAAACACATTTCAACTATTTTGTTCGGCGAACGTACGGATATGGACGTTTGTATAAACTTTCTTCTTACCTAACCTTATCAATCTTATCTTTCTTCAACCACAATTCGATAAGCAAGATTAAATGCTGCTTAAGGGTTCGCAGGGTGAACCCTTTTCCCGTTATAATTTCTACATTCCGCCTTAGTAAATCCCATCCCTCATCTCCAGGAAAGAGGAATGGATTTTCCCTCAAACTCTCTTAAAAGCACTAAATAATCGTTATATGTAAATCTTAATCTCGCTTTTTTTGCACTTCCGCTGCTAGGACCATTGATTACACTCGTATTCATTTTATTTATTACGTTTTCCCGCTAAAAAGATCAACGTAAGCAAATTTTTGGAGGTTAAGATTAGTATCAGCTGACACTATAAGGGAAATAACGTCACCTTAAATTTTTACCGTATTCGGTCGTAAATAAGGGAAGGCAGTATTTTATTAAGGTTCCCTTATTTAATAAAAACCTCTGCGCACGCGTAAATCTCAAAATAAGGCTTGCGTTAATAAGGGAAAGCACTCATAGCGCGTGCAATAACTCCCTAATGTCAAACTGGAAAAGTACGGTTGAATTAGTGGTATTATTACTCGCTAGACACGCGGTTGAGGCAGGTTCGATTTCCAACTCATGCAATTTTTTTTCTCTTAGGTTACAGTAGTTTTGTTTATCTAATCTAATTTTGTTAGGTTAATGTAGTTTTGTCTGTTTTTTCCTATTATACCGCAGATTTTAAATTTTTATACCTAACTACGAAGTTATCAAACAAGGAAACGCATGATTGGTCGGCATATAATCGAGATTTAGCCGCAAGCCTCCAGACTGATGTAGTCTATGTTTTTACAACCGATTTGTATAAGTATTGAATATATGTATGAAAAATAACGTACTATATAAAATGGGTATTATTTATACAAAACTAACAAAGAGCGATGAATTCATTACAAATACTTCCTTTAAATAACTAATTAATTAATTAGTATTAGTAACTCAGAAATGGGACAGGGTAAAAGTCAATTTTCAGAAGAAGAACTACAAGATTATGAGGTATTAAAATCATATGTTTCTTTTAGTATTCTAATTTTTTTTTATAGGACCTCACTTACTTCACAAAGAAAGAGGTGCTGTAGTAAGTATATGTAAAATGATTACAGAAACTATCACTTTAACATCCTACTTTTGTAGTGCTCATCAAAAATTCAAATCTTTAGCTCCCGAAAAGGTTGGGCATAACAAAAATGCTAAACTACCTATGTCTAAAGTATTGCAATACCCTGAACTAGGAGTGAATCCTTTTGGTGACCGTATTTGCAAAGTTTTTAGTTCTAGTCATGATGGTGATTGTACATTTGAAGATTTTTTAGACATGATGTCAGTTTTTAGTGATGCAGCTCCAAAGGCAGTTAAAGCAGAGCATGCTTTTCGAATATTTGGTATGTATTTGATTTTTTGCATTTCATTTTACATTTTTGTTACTTTATAGATTTTGATGGAGATGATATGATAGGTTCCTCTGATCTACAACAAGTGGTTGATCGATTGATTGGAAGTAATCAATTGTCTGAAGCAGAAATACAATATTTAATACAAAAGATTTTAGAAGAAGCTGATTTAGATGATGATGGTGCTCTTTCATTTGCTGAGTTCGAACATATAATAGACAAGTCATCAGATTTTGCTAGGTAGTTAGACTAAGAAACATAATTATTACTTATATTTCCTTTTCAGTGTATTTCGTATACGTTTATAAATTCACACGACTCTTTCAAGACTGACTTTCATTTCTATGTGCACACTATTCTTAAGCATCTTTGATCTCCACTTTTCAACTACTGCAATAAATGTACTGTGTTGTGATATTTTATTTCAAATATATAATTGTATTTATAAACATTAGTATTTATATTAGGATTGTAAATAACCAGGTAATTTCATACGCATAAAAATCCAAGTTGTGAAGAATGATACTAAAACACAAATAAATCCAACCGATGTAATTAAAATTCTGTTTAATTTTGGAGTTAATGGAGAATGAATATGATCCAATACTATAAATCCCACACCTCCCATAGAAAACAGGAAGCTGGATGCTAACCCTTCCATAATATACTGACCATTTACTCTATATGGCATAAAGGCAACCTATAGGAAAAATGTTTAATATTATTATGTGTTATGTTAAATAACATACTGGACGTGAATGGCCATGCTCATCTGTGGTTGACCCTACACTTGGTGGTTCAACAATCACATCATAAATAATACCTGAAAAAATGTAATAAGTTTTCAAAATGAATTTAAATTTCAAATTACCTCCTGTAACTAAAAAATAAGAAACCAGTATTAACGAAAACATAACCATTGCAGAAGGTTGTTGTACCCAAGAGGGTTTTTTTAATTTCATGTTGGGTACTTCTAATATTGTGTAAGGTAATGTAAATAATTGTTCTAGCATCTTTACAAGCTGTTTGGAAATGTAAACGTATCAAACTATTATGAGATTCGGTATTTTCTATTCTAACCTAACTTTTCTAATTGTATATATTAGGGAAATTTAATATATACCATGTTGCCAGATTTATTCAAGTGAATTTTTAAAGACTATCGGGAGACTTTTGAACTGACTAATTAGAAACTACAACTACTATACTTGATAACAATGTAACTTTAACGATTTAAAGTGATAATTAGAAATATCTATCTTTTAGGTTTATAAATTTGTATTTCAAAATAAATTATACAAAATCTGTACGGTCTGATAAATTGAAATGAAAATACATAATTTATAAACCGACATTTCTCTTTTATTATTACTGAGTACTTATCTTATTGGACACCCCACCTTTACCTGATATGAAATCATATGTATGTAGGTATCTGCTACGGATGATTATTGCCATGCAATAGCAATGGTAAACTCGTTTTGTCGGTAGTTAATAAGGAACTTATTTTTAGGGATGTGTTTAGGATGTAAGCCTATGTATTTTGTCACAATTTACACCATACCTTAGAATATAGAGTAGTAAGGAAGGAGTGTTAGTTATTAGTTGACGGCGATGGTTATCCAAAATGGCTGCCACTTATTTTGTGCCTTTTTAATGAAGTAGGTGGGAATAAAAAACTTGTATCTAAATGTACATATTTATTTAAAACTAAAATACTGTAAGTAGAAGAGGGCACTATGGCCGCCATTTTGTTTTTTTATGCCCCGCCCCCTGGGACATCTTAGTCGCCATTTTTTTCTGACGTCGTAGATTGAGCCCATTTCCCACTTGATGAAATTTTGACCCTAATTACAGTCCTTTTGGTTGTATTAAGACCCTTTGGCAGTTCAACCCCTGGAAGATAGGAAAATGCGTGCTCATGCAGTGTTATGATTGGTGGCCCTAAGGACAGCCACTTTTACCTGATTGGTTTCTGATTGGTTCTTAGTCCCCACCCAGCCTTTGAGCTATGATTGGAGGCTTAAGGCCCTGCATTGGTTACGGCGGGAAATTAAAATTTTCTAATACGGGGCCCTAATGCTAACGTGTAAGACAGCTATAAGAACTTGTGTTAGGGTCTGCGCCCTCTGGTCGTGGTCCCCTTGGCTGGAAATAGTACATAAGGGGGCCCTAATGCTATCTTATAAGACAGCTATAAGAACCTGCGTTAGGTCTGCGCCCTCTTGTCGTGGCCCCCTTGTTGCGAAACTTGAATTTATTTGTAGCGGTATATTTCTAAGGCTAATTAGGGTTTGTTTGTGGCGCCATCTAGTGGTTATAGACTAATGAACATTTTCTGCAATAGAAGTTGATCATGCATGGCTCTCTCTTTCTCTCATTTATCCGTTTCTCTTTCTCAAACAAACAAGTCAATCAGATCAATCACCTAAATCAATCTCAATAAAACCAGATCATACCTTACAGTTTGCGAAAACCAGCTTACAGTTCAAAAATACTGATTTGGTTTAACTAATTACAGCTTGCTAGTTGATATAAAACTGGATATTGGCTTTCCCATGATTAAGTAAGTAATTTGTATAATGTAAATATATAACCTAATTATCTCTAACACACTTACTGCAACTCGTATTTACCTTTCCCTTTCGCAGAATACTTAGAGTGACCTTATATGGATTATAAAAACGATGTTTGTTATTTACAACATACATTTAAAATGATTTTACCTATATGATAAAATTGTTTTTATGGAATGCAGTTATTATTATTAAACCGTTACACAATTTCATTATGAACGGAAAGTAGCAATCATCCGTTGACATCGTGTTAATTAATGTGTTACAACTAATTTAAAATTTTGCTGCTGAAAACTACATTAAGGTCTAAATTAGATATTAGGTGACATAATAATTATTTCTAACCTGATGCAATGGCGCTTTATTTATACAGGCAGATTCTCTATCTAAGCTGTCAGCACCTACGCATTCGAAAAAGTTATGACTGATTTATTTGTATGTTCAATCACACACACGCACGCACGCACATACCCACACGCCCACGCACACGCACACGGACACGGAGGCGGACACGCACACGCTCACGCACAAACACACACAAATTCCTTTTAAAATAAATAAATGAGTTGCAATTAAGTAAATAAGTAATTAGGTGTTATGCATTAGATATACATCAAGTTATTTTGTTAATGCACGATTTAAGGACACGTCTTGGCTTTTAGTAAATATTTAAAAGACAACAACAAATAGGATTAGTTTGATGTTAAAGATAAGCACGATATAACAGAGTGGGATATACCTGTGCTTGCAGATTTTTTCACCTAGTATTTATGTTGTGATGATAACGGAATACTATTTAGTATCGATTAGCGTTTCGGGATGGAAGGTCGGTTTAATCATCCCTTTTCTGCAATAGTAACAGGGCCATCGGGGTGTGGAAAATCGTATTTTATCGTTGATTTTCTAAAAAATATCGAAACTGTTTGCGATACAGCTTTTGAAAAGATTATCTGGTATTACGCCGAATGGCAACCATTATTCAAAGATCTCTCAGTGGATTTTCAGAAAGGGTTATCTGATATCGAGCAGTTTGACGGTGAAAAAACGGACTTAATAATAATTGACGATCTAATGCGCGAGACTAACGGTTCGGTGGTTGATATTTTTACAAAGGGTTGTCATAGAAATCTAATCATGTTTTTCTTAACGCAAAACATTTTCATCAAGGACGTGGACACCGGGATATTTCTCTGAACGCTCATTACATACTCTTGTTTAAGAACCCACGTGACAGGGCACAGATACACCGTTCAGCAAGGCAAAGTTCACTTTACAACCTGAAATTTTTAGAGGCAGCGTTCAAGGATACTACTTCAAACCCGCACGAATATTTATTGTTCGATTTAAAACAGAATATACCGGATGTGCTACGCTATAGAACAAAAATATTCGTGCCTCAAGGTATTTGCCAAGCATATATAGCGAAAAAAGGATTGAAGCCTCACAGTCATAAAGATTACATCATATATGATGGTTGACGCTTTAATCGAAAACACCGATACTCTGCGCGCATTAGCCAGATTAAGTAAAGTCAACGTGACGCTTTATTGAAATGTCTGGATAGTAAGCAGGTGGAGTGCATTTGCGAGTGTGCACATAACATTTTAGAAGGTTATGTACCTCTGTCGGCTGATCAGAAGCAGCGACTCTCTCAACATAAGCACACTTTAAAACGGCTGGCACAGAGAGGCGAATCTAGAAAAAGAAGAATAGTTTCTCGTACAGAAGGGCGGCGCATTTCTACCACTCCTGTTAGGACCATTACTTGGCGGAATTCTGGATAATTTGTTTCAATAACTATGGACCACAATCTGAAGGAGATGATCATTCTACCTATGGATTTTACGCAGCATCTGCTAGTCCAGATGTGCCGCAAAACAACATATTAGCGCAGTTGGGTAACGACATGGATAAAGTTTTAAAAGCCAAAATGGCCCTACCATGACAAGTGGCAGCAGTACAATCAGGTTCTTCAGATATATCTACACTTTTCCAATCAGTTACGTCAACCCGCTAGTAGTACAATCAGCGTTGATGATGATATTAGAGATTTGCCGAAACGCTAAGGTCTGGCAGACGAACGAAGTAGTATCAACACTGCCTGTTTCATATAGGAAGAAAGGTACTGATTTCTTGCGTATACTGAATACGGGCGGTGATGTATTTTGGGATAAAAGGGGTACTGTCACAATAAAAGGTGCGATCATCCCTCATTCCAACATTATCGATCTGGTTCACGAAACGTTAAGACAGCGAAAAACTACAAACCCACACGTATACTAAAGAAATAAATATACCACAATATTTTATCGGAAATACTCGAAGACGTGATGCTGCTGTATCACCTAACATTGAACCGACCCTCACAACTGTAGGTGAGAATTACCATACCGATAGTGAATCGAGGGAAAGCCCTAGAAGATCCTTTCGAAGAAGACCTTCACTAGATTGGGATACGTGGAGAACATAACATGGATGCTGTATATTAGGATCCAGAGCATCCGGCAGGGTTTTCGAGTATAGCACCTTTAGTTAATGCTGTAAAGGGTAGATATGGTGAAGTGAAAAAACGGCTACAGACTCAGGAAGCTTATACGGTTCATAAAACTGTCAGAAAAAAGTTTCCACGCAGGTATATTGAGAGCAACATTTACGAGCCGTGGCAAGCGGATCTTTGCGATATGCGAACTTTAAGTAAACACCATAGCGGATACAACTACATACTAACGGTTATTGATGTGTTTAGCAAGAGGGCCTGGGCGAGAGATCTTGAAACGAAGACAGCCGCGTCTGTTGTTGAAGCATTCACCGATATTTTTAAGGAATGCGATAATACACCGGCAAATCTACAGACGGATAAAGGCAAGGAGTTTGGCGATCAGTGTACAAAACTTTTTCAAGAAACAAAATATCAATTTCTATGTAACAAATAACCCTGATGTACAAGCATCTGTACTTGAAAGATTTAATAAAATATTGAAAACAAAGATGTAGTGTTATTTCACCTACAAAATTCCTAGAGGTATATTGATGTACCCAAAACTTGTGACCCCTTACAACAATAGCCCTCATTCAAGTATAAAGTTGGCCCCTGCAGCTGTAAACGATGAAAACATTTTGGAAGTGTAGAAATACCTATACGAGAAAGGCTTGGGCTAATCACGTCATCCTAAATATAAAGGCGGTGAACAAGTTAGAATCGCCAGAACTAAGTACACCTTTGAGAAGGGATATGAAAGGAATTCGAGCGAGGAAGTTTTTACAATTAGTGCAGACCTCCAGTTTACCGTATAAGTGATCTTAATAAGGATCCTATTGTGCAGCAATGCCATTCAAGTTTGGGACGTCGTGTCTGAAGCTACACTTTAAGAAATTGCAATAATGGTTTGTCCTTATCAACAAAACGTAAAGACGATGAGAAAATCGATAAAATGATGGAGGGTTTGAGCTATAAAATAGTACGTCTGACCGACAATAACCAGTCTCTGCCGAGAGCTGTTGCTGCTAAGAAGAAGAAACCTACTTACAACTATATATCTTTAAGATAATTGATTTTCTACATGTCCAATCATGTGAATACGTCATGTCCGAATTGGATTTGTTCACTTTACCGCCGACGCAGACAAGTATCGAGAGTGGTGAATGGATATTTTACAAGCCCTTATGAGCTCTTAGTGATGACGCCCTACTACAGTTTGTAGTGCCCGGAAAAGGAAACGATTACATAGATTTAAGCCAGACCATGCTCTACATCACAGCTAAAGTTCTAAAGCAAGATGATACAGCACTTACTGACCCAGATGTTGTAGCACCGGTAAACAATTGGATGCATTCGCTTTTCTCATAAGCGGAGGTTTACTTATATCAGAAGATGGTGTCACAACCAAACAACACCTACGCCTACCGCTCATATATCGAAACGTTGCTAAATTATGGGAAGGAGGTCAAGAGTTTACACCTTGGTTGTAACTTATGGCACAATGATACTTCTGGGCAGATGAATACGCTGGGACACGCAAATAACGGTTTCTCAAAACGTCAAGTACTTGCAGAGGCCAGGAAACAAATTGAGATGATTGGTCACGTGCACTCGGATTTGTTTAATCAGGAAAAGTTTCTCATAAGTTGTGGTGAAGTAAAGGCTAAATTTGTACGTTCATTTAGTCTAATGGCGGCGCACGGTTCAACTTACAAGACGCGAATTATGGACTCTAGTTTACTGGTAAGACGTAAAAGTGTTAACTATACTTACAGGAATACAGCGAAAGTTATTAGATAATATCTTCCTGGGCCAGTTATCTAAACGATGTATCCTAGGTTTTGTCACAAATAAAGCCTTCAACGGTGATTACTACTCAAATCCATTCAATTTTTATCACAGCAATATTAACTACATGTCGTTATATATTGACGGCTAACAAATTCCTTCGTAGGCCTTACAACCAGACTTTACAGTAAATCGTTTATACGTAAGAGCAAAGCACACCTTCTTCTCCGGTACGGGTATTAATTTTTTTAATGAGGGCAACGATATATCGAGAAGCGATTACCAAACGGCTGCTGTTTAATGACCTAACCCCTGACCTGTCTGCAACGCTAGCACGCACTGGAATTTAGTTAGAAACAGTTCCCTTCGCCTAGAAGTCAGTTTTGAGGAAGCGCTTGTAGAAACCGTTAACTGTTTGGTGCACGCCGAATTCGATAACGTGATCGAGATCGATAAACATCGGAATGTGGTCGTGGATTTCACCTGTTAAAAGGGACAACTCTATATCACAAGCCTCAGTATACAGGAGCAGCTAAAATAAGATGGACGCATACTTGGTCGTACAAGAATTTAGAAATATTGATAACGAATTCATACCGAAAGAAATTGCCGTGATTACAGATCATGGAGCTTTATTGTTGATACTCATAAAGCTACCTCAAAATTATTTTATCACAAAGCCCTTGTCAAGCCAGATAAGGTATTTAGAGAAGCAGAAGTAATACCATGGGCTGGAATGCTGCAATGGCGGCCGGGTTATGTAGTCTAAGGTTTCCAAAATTTACGTTTAGGACAGTGAAAAACAGTGGTTTTTAAGATTCCTTAACAAACCAATACTAAACTTGGACGAGATTGGTTGTCCGTCGAAAAAAAATCGGAAAAGGAAGCACAGGTGTATAGTTGTTTAAACCATAACATCGAGGAGTCTATGTGCGCTCTGGAAAGCGCATTCCGATTGCGAAACTGAACGTGTACCAACGCCAAAGATGTATGCGGTACAAGTGTTGAAATATCTTAAATCGATCCCTAGCCACAATAATGTGTTTCGACTTGTATGTGCTTCTAGTCAGCTACGGAAGCATGCACCTAGACCTTGTGCAATTATTGTGAACACGGATCCTGCAAGGTAACCATTTACGTTTCCTTGAGAAGAATTCTAGATGGTTCCTCTACAACAAAACGACGCTGCAGGATTACCATTCGGATGTGTGTGGACTTTATACGATAATGTTTTTGTATTTTATAATAATAAATAATTTACCAATGTTTGATTTTGTAAATAAGTTTTTCACTACATGTTTAGTTATAATGATGAGATAATCAAATTACTGTATAATGGTTGTTTTTCAACCGTTCTACTCTGACAAATAAAGGTGCTTTTAATAGTTTAGTTGTTTTAATTAAGAGTTCCGTAGCAACAGCCGAGAGAAACGAGAGAGGCGACCACCAAAACCTCTGTTACAGAAATTTTCATTAATCGATACACGACTAGATAGCGCCACAAACAAACCCTAATTAGTCCTATAAATATACCGCTACCTTTATTACAGAAACAATATTCATTACTACATACACCACTAGATGACCCTACAAATAAATTCAAGTTTCGCGACAACGCGGCCACGACAAGAGAGCGCAGACCTAACACAGGTTATTATTGCTATCTTATGAGATAGCATTAGGGTACCCTTATTATAATACTATTTCTAACCAAAGGGGCTACGATAAGAGGGCGCAGACCCTAACACAAGTTCTTATAGCTGTCTTACACGTTACCATTAGGGCCCCGTATTAGAAAATTTCAAATTTCACACACGCGCACACACTCGCACACCACACACGCACACACGCACACACGCACACACGCACACACACGCACAACGCACACGCACACAACGCACACGCACACACCACACACCGCAGCACGCACACACACACACACACACACACACACCACCACGCACAGCACCACACAGCACACACACACACACACACACACACACACACACACACACACACACACACACACACACACACACACTCACATATATATTAATTAAAACCGTCTACACGTGTTCATTTTTTCCACCGAGTACCTACGACTTATACATATCAACTTTGTCTGCAAATATTAAAATTCATTTTTATTTTTCAACAAACAAAACTTATAAAGTATGAAAATATAAACTTTCACCATTATCACACATAATAAAATAGTTATCTTTTTTGGTTTTTTTACTGGTGTATTTTAAATTATACAATCTAAACGTTTCGATAACACTTACAATTATCTTCGTCAGTAGTAATATCTATTAAAATTGTTAAAGACGTTGAAAACAATTTTGTCAAAGTTGAAAAATCGAAACTTATAAAAATACCAATAAACAATTAATTACTAATTTTTATTCAACATATTAATTTTTCGGCCAGCCTGTTGCAATATTCTCCCTGATAACTTACTTTTTCTGAAACTACCTTAGAAACAACTACTTTCGTCTTTAACAAGGGCGAGGAAAACGGGATTTTCGTATAGTGAAGAATGTAAAAAACAATGTTGGCGCATGGGGTACCCAGGATATAAACAAGGAGGGGGGGGGGGGGGAAGACGTATAAAATAGCATAATAGTTTTCTTTTCTTTCTATTAGTTATTTGCGTTCTCTCTTTAATTTATATTAATTACCTGCCTAAAAAGCAACTACATATTCTACATTCTAGTCTTGTGGGTCTGTACGAAAAATTCAAGCTTACAGACACCTTGCGACAAAAGTGACTATACCTATTGTAGGTAGCGGACCGCTAACATTTTATTATTGTAATAAACGTTTGTCAAATTGCCATTGTTACCACTATAGAAAAGATAATTAGCGGATTTTTAATATCTTAATAATACGTCGTAATTTGCTAATGTTTTCAAAATATTTTTATTTATATATTTTTATCTAAGGAATGTAGGATTGTTTGTATCTAATAGGTATGTAAACACATGTTAGGGGGTGAGTGGCAGGTGCACGCTTAAAAATGCTTTACTGAAGGGGTGTAACAAATCATTGGAATTTTTCTTGTGTGATGTAAAAATGTCATTGCTCTAATGATTGATTACGGCTGGGCAGCCGCGGTCAAACGACATCTTTGTTTGTTACTTGGAAACTCGAGAGACGCAAATATAAGGTTGTTACAAGAATGCATATTTTTAAAATAAAGATGTCGTGCAATAATTAATATGACACTGTTCCAACATAAATTAATGTTTCTTGTTTTTTTTTATTACTTTTGAAAGATAGGTGTTGATTTTTGGGGAGTAGGCATGGTTAGTTTGAAACCGGGGAAAGGCAGTTACAGTTAGCGTGTCAATCGAGCCAGATCGATTTTTGGGTTAATTACATACCGTCATTGTAAACAGTTTGTCTTTAAAATAATTCTTACGTGTACATTTTTCTTTTGAATTCGCCAACACTAAGTTGTCTTTTCTTTCGGGATTAAACCGCGTATGTTAACGATTTGTGTCTGATCAATTAAGGGACTATTTATTTTAGTGTAAGTATGTATTTTTATATAAATGCAAGCTCGCGGCAAATCATTTTTACCAGCCTAGATAGCATAGTAAATACTAAACATTGTCTTGCAAAGGTATCTTATTCGTACGCGTGTAGAGGTGGCTGGTTGAATGGGTATAGGATGCCGCTGGTTATTAATTGCAAAAAGGCAATTACCGGTTGGCACACACGCCCAAGCCAGACCATTAAACACCTCGAATTTTTATTTCTATTGTTTTTATTTGTTGTATAGATGAGTGTGTAACCGGAGAAGGGAGCACGGTATTTTCTAACGCACTCAAACTTATATATCGGTCACTATGTTAGTGATCTATTTATAACTTACCCTTGTAAGACTTTGTTTTAATGAGTTTTTTTTTGTGAGTTTTTGAAGTAGAATTATTTGCCTGCGAGCTGATTTCTCTTTGTATGTGCTTTATTACAATGTGACTTATGTATTTTGTGCTTTAGTTGTCACTAAACAATTGGGTACTTGTAAATTCCTTGTCTGTTTTTTTGTCCTCGCCTTTATCTTATTACCGGTGCAATTTTACTGTTAGTGTATTTTGTATGTACCGTAGTTTGCTTTATTGTTTTATGTGCTTATTTACTTACAGGCCGGCATGATTGGTTTTAAAAGGGCCACATGTTTGGAGTTACGATTTCTATGGTGATTTTCTATTTTGATTATTTATGACCCAATCGTGCGTGTGACTACATGTGTTTTTTTTTATTATTGTGTTTCTGTGTAACTAAACTGCATTTTATTCATGTTCTCTTAATGTTATAATTTTGTACGCACTTTAACCTGATTTAATGGTATTCTGTTATATATTTAACCCTTTCATAGTTTTTTGTGTTATTTGATTTATTAATGTATTTGTGCAATTACTTACTTATTAATAAAGTGGGTTTTATTGATGGTTCTTTCCGACAATAATAGATTAACAGGTTGAACCACTGCTGCGCCAAGTTCGTTGATTTTAATTTGTGTAGTTTCATTTTTTTTACCTGCCCCGCATGATGCAACACGTACCTCATCCAGACTACCTCATTTAGAGAGCACAACGTACCTAACACTAGACGGCCACTTCGTTTGATCAGATTTGAAGTTTGCGAGTAATTAAATATCAGACTTGAAAACAAATTTTAATGTTTTAATTATTACCCGGAAAGTCAAAGTAAGGCAGGCAACTAATTTGAATAATAGTGACATTATTGGCAGTCAAGTCAAGATCAATCACTTAGCGACTCTTTTGTTCTTGAAGTTGCATTATTGCAAATGAGTTCAAGATAGGGTACCTGGGGACGCTACAATATATATATATATATATATATATATATATATATATATATATATATATATATATATGAGAATTATATAACATCAAAACTAGTAGTGTACATACAGTTTAGGACTGAATCTATTGGAACTAGCTCCCTCGATAGCTCAGACGATAAGAGCCCTACTCTAGATAAGTAGTGGTCGTGGGTCAAACCACACTCGAGGCACTCTTTTACTGTGTGTACGTTAAAAGTTTTAACAATTCACAAATTAAAAACTGTTATGACTTTGTCATTATTGATAGATTCTACTAGATTACACTCTCTCTTTAAGTTATTAATAACCACATTGAATACCTATAAGCAGTAGTTTTTATTTTAATAACAGTCTTCTTGGATTTGTAGTAAGATCACCTAAAAGTTTTTTTTGAGTCGCTTCCGATTTTCTATAATTAAATATCCATGCACACTCATTAAACATAATCCTTCAACCTTTCCTCTCCCAGAGTGCTTCTCAACCAGGTCTTTACTCTTCGAGGTGTACTAAAAGATCGTTCTACAGTGGCCGTAGTACATGAGATTGTGATCAAAATCAAAAGTGCCTTGTCTATGAGTGTGTAAAAAACGTTGGTTTCGCTGAGAAGGTCAATAATTTCAATATCCTTTAATTTGTCCTCAATTATGTTTTTATGTTTTCACAAGTTATACCATAGCTCGATTTCCGCGGTCATATCTTCCACTTGATAAAACTGTCCAAATAAAGCATGTTTTCTTTCGTATGACTGGTATCTATGTTGAGGATGTACAGAGGATATAGTTTTGTTAGGGCAAAAGCTGAGTTATGTTCTTGAGAAAATCGAATATTCAACAACGACATTATTGAATCTAAACGTTGTATAATTGACGAACGTTTCCAGTAGCCACTATCACAGTCTGATGGCGGATGGTTCCTGTATATTTGCCGTTTGGAACAATATTTATTCTAACCTTAAACTACAGTGAAAATTTTTACAACTCTAAAAAAGGGTTCCTAAAATTGGATACTATATCCCAAATTGGGAACCTAGTTTTCACAGCATAAATCACACACATAAGTTTTCTTTTTGTCACTACCAGCACAGTCCTCATGTGCCCAACCTGAAGCAAATTGTGCACTGAACCCAGTCTTCACCATTTTGGTCCTGTACAGAAAATACATGCTGCGTCTGCGTTGTCCATATCTGAGTCATCATCACATAAAAATCTTCTAGGGAATCCGAAGATTCACTTTCTTCTACCTTTTGCTTTTTCTTGATCTGTTTATTTTTACCTATTTTGTTCTTTTTCTTCATAACATTATGTAAGCACTATGGCTTTGATAAGGTTCTTCCTTTTTCATAGAGTGTTTCCTATCCTGTTCTTTAATGCTCGCTTCTAGGTCATCCTTATACGGTGTAATTGTAACCTCTGTAGAACCTGCTTTTCGTCCCCTACAGGATGGCAAAGGTGAAAAATCTTGGATTTTTACATTTGACAATTGTTTAGTTTTAGTGAATTTAATTTAAATCTTTTTGTAGTTTCGGGAAGTAATTTCAATTGGCAGCTGAAGTGACTAATAGTCCTCTCTGGTTCGGCATGAAGATCTCCGTCGATTTGCTGTCGAGGTGGT
The DNA here is from genome assembly GCA_036346205.1 of Vesta saturnalis. Taxonomy (NCBI): domain Eukaryota; kingdom Metazoa; phylum Arthropoda; class Insecta; order Coleoptera; family Lampyridae; genus Vesta; species Vesta saturnalis. The sequence continues at coordinate 496,424 of JARFJB010001958.1, forward strand.
GTTCTCTCTCTTTGCTTTTCTATGAGAAAATCAGCCTACGAAAATATGTTCCTATTAAATGGAGCAATTCCTGCTTTTTGAAACTCATTGGCTGATATCTCAGCTGTTGCACATTTTTGATATGCAGGACAAAATAATTTCAAAATTTGAGATGGGCCTACATTTCGAGGATTATGTTTTATCCAACTTTGGATTTCTCTTGAATAATATGTTTTCAATGGCGACATAAAAGATAAATCTAACGGTTGAATTTTATGTCAAGTGTGGTGTGGTATACACACAATACAAACAACATTTTTCTAGCTAAGTATATAACGTCCAAATTCCGAGTATGGCTGTAATGCACGTCAAGGATGAGCAACACCGGATCTTCTTTGAAAGGTTTTACATTATTAATAAAGTGTTGCATTCATCGCGTAAAGATGTGGCCCTGTTTCCAGCCTGAAGGATGATACTCAGCAATTGATCCAGGAGGAGCACCGTCTAATAATTCGGCCTTCATATTCTTCCCCGGAAGTTTTTTTTTTATGATTGTGGACCTGAACAGGCTAAATTTGGCCTATCGTGCTAAAGCACTCAGGAACACTTAGGAGGATGGATAGAGGGATAATGAATTGTCCATAGATGCCTATGAACAGCTACCTTAAATTTTCTCATATCATAAGTGAGAGGAAAACAGGAATTAGGGAGTTCATTCCAGAGTTTAGAAGCCGTGTAGAAAAATGTGGATTGCGCCCGTTTGGTACAAGTGGAGATTTGTACTGCATACTGATGATGTGAATGAGCGAACCGAGAGTTTCTCGCAAATATTGCCCGAAATGGTTTCAAAGAATATAATTCAGCAGCACAATAGTCGTTGTAATAACGATAATACAAAGAAAGAACTGAAACCATCCTTCTATGTTCAAGGGACTGTATGTGAGAAGTTAAGGACGGATCATTTATAAGCCTAATTGCTCTCTTTTGAATACGATCAACGATATCGAGAGTGTATTGGGGAGCACTAACCCAGAGGTAAGAATTATATTCCAGATGAGACCGAATTTGGGCCTTATACAGCAGTAGGAGTTGTCGAGAGGTAAAGTACTGCTTAGATCTGTACAAAATGCCTATTTTACGAGCAACTGTTTTGGTAGCTGACAGAAGATGGTCAACCAATGAGAGATTTGAAGATACAGTCATACCCAACAGAGTAATAGAGTCTGAAAACTTAAGAACTGAGCCATTCATACTTACAACAGGAAATGATCGATATTTTTTGGCGGACACAAGGCAACACTGAGTTTTGTTAGCATTAAATTTAACTAGATTATTGCGTCCCCATTCGAGAATACGTTGAATGTCTTTGTTGATTGAATTTGCCATTTCAGCTTTAATTTTTTGATTTGACATAGAAGGTGGATTATCACTATGAGTAGACTGAGATGAACTACAGTGTAGAGTGCTATGATCAGCAAAACAATGGATGGTGTTACTTGTTGAAGAAATAAGGTCATTTATGTACAGCAGAAAAAGTGTAGGCGCTGTAACGGATCCCTGTAGTATGCCCGCGTTAATGCTAACTTCTATTGAAAAAAGTCATCAACTACGACACGTATTCGTCTTTTATCAAGGAAACTAGAAACCCAGTTGATGAGCGTATCGTTTAACCCAAACGAGGTGAGTTTGGCAAGTAAACACTTATGCCAAACTTGGTCAAATGCCTTTGAGATATCTAAAGCGACTACAACTGTTTCACCGGACTGCTCTACTATATTGTTCCAAACTTGGGTCACATATGAAAGAAGATCACCTGTTGAACGACTTTGCCTAAACCCATATTGGTGGTCACTAAGGAGTTTGTAAGTTTCAAGGAACGTGAGCAGTTGCTGATTGATGACTTTTTCCATGATTTTAGACAAAATGGAAGTGATGGCAATTGGTCGGTAGTTTGAGGGATCGGTCTTATAGCCTTTTTTGGGAATAGGTTGAACATTTGCTAACTTCCATGATGAAGGTAATGCCCCAGAGAGATCGTATAGAGCTTAGATAGGACTGGTACTAGTTCGGGGGAATATTTCTTTAAGACAATAGCTGGGATACCGTCTGGGCCAGTCGCCTTATTGAGATCAAGCCTACTGATGATCGATTCCAAGAGCTTTTACCGAAAATGAACTGGTTTCATAGCGTATGAAGAAGAGTTGACTAGGGGCACATCTTTTCCAGAATCATTGAGACACGAGTTTGATGCAAACAAATCCACAAAAACATTGGCTTTGTCTACAGAATCAACAACTACCGATCCGTCAATAGATGTCAGGGGGGGAAATGAAAATGTTCCAAAGTTTTTACTAATGGCTTTAGCTAAAGACCAAAATTTACGACTGCCTAAAGGAGATGTAGCTAGTTCATTGCATTTTCGTTGTTCGAACAACTTTTTAGTTTTAGTGATGTCACTTTTGCAGATATTTCCAGCACCAACGTATTCTACATGACTGTCCACCGATTTATTTTTATTTTTTAAAGATATTGTATCAGCACAAGCCTTATTGAATCAGGGTTGGGAACGTGAATGACCTATACGGTACTGTTTTTTGGGAATGTATAAATCCATTCCCATGAGGATGACTTCAGACACTGAAAGAGCGATGTCCGAAGAAGAGGACGACTTAAAACAATATTCACACCATGGAAAGGTTGCTAAGAAATCCCGTAAATCACTCCATCGAGCTGACTTAAAACACCACAAGGTTCTATCGGTTTTGCGAACAACAGTGGAATTAGGTACAGTAGAAATGATTTCTATTAGAAAATGGTCGGAAAGACCTAAAGGCGAAAGAACGGAAGTTTTATAAACAAGAGGGTTTGATGTAAGATAGAGATCTAGAAGATGTGGAGTATGGTTAGGGTTATCAGGGATTCTTGTGGGTTCAGAAATCATTTGTGTGAGATCACATGAAATAGCAAATGTTTCTGCACTATGACCAGCAGGATTTGTAGTAGATGAAAACTGAAGCCAATTAGAGTTATGAACATTGAAATCGCCTACAATTGAGATATCGCAAGATGGAAACTGAGACAGGAGATAGTCAACTTTCATACTAAGGTAATCGAAGAAGTCTTGAAAGTTACTGTCATTAGGAGACCTATAAATACAACAGTAGAATTTCTCAAAATTAGTACCAGAATGTTTAAACCAAATCACGTCAAAATTTTTATTTTCTAAGGAAGAAACCCTCTTGCAAGCAATTCTGTCCTTGATGTAGGCAAATACGCCTCCTTTATATCGAAAGTTAGAGTGAAGGTGGTATTGAGTAAATTGCAAGTCGGGTGACTCGTAGCTTTCAGAGGAGACGTGTATCAGATAGAAACAAAATATCAGGTTGTAATTGTTCAAGATGTTGGTGAATAGCATTAAGATTAGACCTGATACCGCGGATGCTGCAGTAGTGAATCAGAAAGTTGATACCTTCGATGATAGAGGTTGCTTGGGCCCTGTCCTCCCGGACATCCGAATGGGGCAGGATTTTACGGCCGGCATTTATTACCCTAGAAACCACAGCCATCTTATTTTTTAATTTGGGACTTTTAATCCGATAGGAAGACAGTGAGGGCGAGAAGGAAGAATAAGGATGAGAATAGATTAAGGATGAAGGAAAAGGTAACCGGGAGCCCTTACCGAGCTCAGAAAATCGGAGACCCAATATTAAGGAGCCCATGGTAAGGGTGGTGGTACCTCCCGGCTAGCATGGAGTATACATGCCTGCCACCTTAACAGTACAAACAACGGAGGAACAAATCCCCCGCCAGGAATCATACATGTAACTACGGTCTTTCTCCTGCAGTTATGGCTCCAACTTGTTTTTTTCCTTTTAAAGTGATGACTTTAACGATCTTAGATTGGACACTGGTGATGCCAGTTTCATCAACGTTATAAACTCTGAGGGGGTTGAAATTCATTTTCTCCATACCTGGTTCCAGGAGATCAAATGAGTTTGATATTTTCTTGCGTGAAACCTTTTATTCTATTTTTTGAAATTCCTTGAGGTTCCCTTAAGAATAAATTAGGATGGGGTTTAAAAAAACTTTTCAGCCATTTTACCGGCACTTTAAAAATGGGCGAGGAAGATTATTTTTGATAGCAAGCTGATTCACCAGTCTTCGAAAGTCTCGAGGCCTAGACTACAATACCGTTTGTCCATTTCCAAACAGTATTGTACTAAGTCTTCTTCCATTTTAGGTGTTAAAAGTGGTTTTCGGCTAATTCGTGGCGTGCACTGTTCTTCTACGATTTTTCTACGCTTTACGTAAAGTTCAAGCGTTGATTTTGGAACATTAAAGCTCTTCGATGCCTTTAAATACCCCATTTGTTTACTATCTAGTGCGTCAATGGCATATTTCATATTTTCTGGGTTCCATTTTTTATGTGGATGTCCTTTTTTAGGCATACTACTGAAAATAAAACAGTCTACGTCAACAAGTTTGAAAACATTCTGTTAATTTGGGTTCCTAATATTGGATATCCAATTTTTAGATACCTATTGTATCCAAATTAGTCATTCTTCACGTTTGAGGTTATGTTGTTGAAATCAGAAAATCCGTAATAGTAATTTATATTTCAATACATAGGCGTATTATGCAACTATTCTAGTACGTACATGCCAAATTTTACTTTTCTAACTTAACTACACATCTTTTTACAGAAAATTTCACGTGACAAAACAAGAAACTCGTGCACACTAAAAACCGTGAAACAATATGGTGTTATCTAATAGTTAATAACCGAACTATGTGGGTCACGTAAGACCCGTTTATGTTAGAGACCTTCCATTTTGTGGGTTCGTTTATAGGTTTGAGTTAAGATAGTATCTAAAATTAGGCAAACATCCAATATAAGGCGACTTTGCTCTACGTTAAGGATTACGTTAATATGTTATTGCAATTTGATTAAATTCATACTTTTTGCTTGCAGAGTATTAATTAGCGGCTCCAGTAAATCCGAGTATTTTGCTGGTATAGTTAGAGCAACAATTAATGAGGATTTGGTAAGGGCTAAATGCAACCGGTATGCAGATTTTCTCGTGGCGTACTTTCCCTCTATAGATAGTTTTTCAGGTGGTTTGACAATCTTGAGGACGCTTTGTGCAAATAGTCGAGTCTCACACAGTTGTGAAAAACTAGGAGCAGAATTCCTCCAAGTGGTGGATTCCCTAAAAAAGTTTATAATACCGGTTATAGTGTATATACCGTGCCAATAGTGTTTCTAATTTCCGCGACATTATTTGTGTCATTGACAAGACTTATCTTGTGGTTTGAGCAATGGAAAAATAATGGTCGAGTGTACTTTTTTCTTAAAATCGCTTGCGGGCTACCCTCTTTACCTGCCATTATAGCGCAGCCATCAGAACCAAGTCCTACACAACTTTGTGATAAAAATTATAGCTGACAAAAAAATTATCGATTGCTTTGACAATCCTTGAGGCATCTTGTGCTGTTAGCTCCACAAAATCCACAAATTCTTCTCAAACTTTATCTTTACATTCATCATAGAAGCGCAATCCGATGGAGAGCTGTTCCTTCCCCGAAATGTGGGCTATTTCATCGACTAAGACTCTATATGGTATGGCTTTGTTAACATCATAACTTCGTCACATACATTTATCAATTGGTTTTGTATCTTGGATGACGTATAAACCGAATTCCTATGACATATCTCCAGGTGATTATTTAATTTTATGTCGCCAGACTCGATTAGTAAATTCATCAGATCAAAATAAACTCTCTTATCTGCTTCTTTACCTCTAACAGTTAAATCATGGGTGCCACAGAATACTATACAGGAAATAATTGAAGCCAGTATTTTCTTATTCCCTTCCATTGTTTTTTGGTGCAAACTTTGTAGCTGAACACCCACTGGCAAATTTTTGAAAAAGACTTTTGCAGCAGCTGATGAAGTTTTGTGAAAGGTAGTGGTGACATGTTTTCAACAATCTTCGTCCTAACTTCAGTCAATGGTCTGATCATAAATGAACCTAACGCTCCCCTTGCGGTTCCAGGAGAACGAGAAATAAAAGAGAATGCTTACCCTTTAGACGCTTGGAATACACTAACCATGGTGTATTAATCTAACCAGGCATAGTTGAATTTCCCTCACAAATAGCTTGTGCCGGTTATAAAATCATTCTCTTTAATTGCGGGAATGTCTACCGAGGCAGATGACGGCAAAGATTCAAGACCAGGAACAGATATGTCCGTAGAATCTGATGATGTTGACGGTTGTTCAGGCCTAGTTTTAGATGAGCTTGGCGATATAATTTCTTCATTGTTTTCATCGCTCCCGCTGCTACTGTCACATTCTTTTTCCTCTTAAAAGTTGTAGTCACTGGAAAACATAAAAGACCACTATTTGTATTTTAATTTTTACACAGTGTAATTTCGGTATATATATATATATATATATATATATATATATATATATATATATATATATATATATATATATATATATATATATATATACATATATATATATATATATATATATATATATATATATATATAGTAGGAAGCGGTCATAAAATTTTATTATTGTAATAAACGTTTGTCAAGTCGTAATTTTCTAATGTTTTCAAAATATGTTACTTATATATTTTTATGTAAGGAATGTGAGACTGTTTGTAAGTGATACTTGTCTGGGGTTGTAAAACACATGTTCTGGGCTGAGTAGCAGGTGTACGCTTAAAAATACTTTACTGAAGGGCGTAACGAATCATTGTAATTTCTTATGCACGCTCTTGTAAAAATGTCATTGCTCTAATGATTAATTATGGCTGGACGGGCCGCGATCAAAAGATATGTTTGTTACTTGAAACTTCGAGAAAGAAATGTAGTGTTGTTACGGACGCATGCATATTTTTAAAGTTAAGACGTCGTGCAAGAATTAATATGAAACTGTTCCAACGGAAATTAATGTTTCTTGTTTTTCTATTACTTTTGAAAAACGAGAATGATTTTTCGGGAGTAGATATAGTTAGTTTTGAAATCGAAGGGAGGCAGTTACAGTTAGCGTGTCAATCGAGTCAGATCGATTTTTGGGTTAATTAAATACCTTCATTGTAAACAGTTTGTCTTTAAAATAATTCTTGCGTGCACATTTTTTTTTTGAATTCGCCAACACTAAGTTGTCTTTTCTTTCGGGGTTAAACCGCGTATGTTAACGATGATCAATTAAGGGAATATTTATTTTAGTGTAAGTATGTATTTTTATATAAATGCAAGCTCGCTGCCGATCATTTTACCAGCCTATGTAACGTAATAAAGGGATCAAACATTGCCTTGCAAAGGTATCTTATGCGAATGCGGACTCATTAAGCTGAAATATACTAAAATAAAAGGCAGTACAGGGCCCTCTCACTTTGGTATTTGTGTGAATTAGCATTGTTGGTTGTTGTATATATTTATATTTGGCTAGAGGTGGGCTGATGAACGGGTATATGATACCGCTTTGGTTACTAATTGTAAAGGGCAATAACCAAGCGTGTACACACTCCCGAGATCAGATAACGATTCAACACCTCGATTTTTATTTCTATTGTTTTTATTGATGTGTATATGAATGTGTAACCTGAGAAAAGAGCACCGTATTTTTCTAACGCACTCAAACTTATATATCGGCCACGATGTTAGTGATCTATTTATAACTTACCCTTGTAGGGCTTTGTTTTAATGAGTTTTTTGTCAGTGTGTTTAAGTGGAATTATTTGCTTGCGAGCTGATTTCTCTTTGTATCTGCTTTATTACAATTTGATCTAAGTATTCTGAGCTTTAGTGGTCACTAAACAATTGGGTACCTGCAACTTCCTTGTCTATTTCCCTTGTCCTTGCCTTTACTTTATCACCTGTGCAATTTTACTTTTGTTGTATTTTATATGTATCATAATTTGCTTTATTATTTTATGTGCTTATTTACTTAAACACAGGCATGATTGGTTTTTAAAGGGCCACATGTTTGGTGTTTTTTATTTTGATTATTTATGACCCAATTGTGAGTGACTACGTGTGTTTTTTTTATTATTGTGTTTCTGTGTAACTAAACTTCTTTTATTGATTTTCTCTTAATGTTGTAATTTTGTACTCACTTTAACCAGATTTAATGTTGTTTTGTTATATATTTAACCCTTTCATTGCTTTTTTTGTGTTATTTGATTTATTAATGTACTTGTGCAACTACTTATTTATGAATAAAATGGGTTTAATTGGTGGTTCTTTCCCAAAATAGTAGATTAACGGGATGAACCGCCGCTGCGCAACGCTCGTTGATTTTAATCTGAGTAGTTTCATTTTTTTTACCTGCCCCTCATGATGCAACACTTACCTCATCAAGCCTATCTAGTTTAGATAGCACAATGTAGCTAACACTAGACGGCCGCTTCGTTTGATCAGATTTGAGGTTTTCGAGTAATTAATATCAGACTTGTAAATAAATTCTAATGTGTTAATTATTGCCCGGAAGGTCAAAGTAAGGCACGCAATTAAGTTGAGTAATAGGGACATTATTGTCAATCAAGTCAAGATAAATTACTTAGCGCTTGTTTGGTTCTTGAATTTGCATTATTGCAAATAAGTTCAAATTACACTTTTCAAGATATGGTACCTGGGGGACGCTACAATATATATATATATATATATATATATATATATATATATATACCCGTGTGGGTTGCTAGTCCCCCATCGGGCGCCTCCCCAGGTGGCGGATCGGGGAATGCTCGCCAGATATGGCGGGTACCGGGGAAATAAAATACCCGGGGCGGATAAAAACTAGCGGGCATCGGACAGCAGCAATGTCAGGACTGGGTCAAGGCGAAGAAGAAGGACTTTAATACGGCTGGATACCAGAAAGTCATAGGCGCCTTCCGTGTTAGGACGAATGGCTCTGTTACTGCGATGAGGAAGGCAAGGGGAAACCACTTCATTATAATTCCCAAGAACATTCAGCATGGCAACGAATGACAATTTAGATGTGAATACTGATCATGGAAATCGGAATCCAAGATCCGGCAGGGGAAGAGCTCAAAGAGACTGCAGGGCTTCCCAGGTCGTCACCCAACGAAATCCCTGCAAAACAGCGCATAAAATATGCGGGAAGGTAATAAAAATATGTACATGGAACGTAAGGACGATGTACCGAGCAGGGAAAATCAATAATGCTATACAAGAGATGAACAGAATAGGAATTGACATAATGGGCGTAAGCGAGATGCGATGGCCTGGCACAGGAAATGCATAGTTGACGAACATACGATTTATTACTCTAGTAATGAAGAAAATCAACACATACATGGAGTAGGAATGATTATATGGAGAGAACTACAACAATACGTTACTAACTTTACACCTATCTCAGAAAGAATAATAGCTATACAAATAAATAGTACTCCAGTTAGTTTAAATATCCTTCAAATATATGCCCCTACCGCAGACAAACCTGACGAAGAAGTAGAACAGTTCTATAAGACAGTAATAGACACTATAAAACAATTTAATAAACATGACATAACAATAGTCATGGGGGATATGAACGCCAAGATTGGGAAAGGAAGGTATGGTGAAATAGTTGGTGAGCATGGGCTAGTTGTAAGGAACGAACGAGGCGATAGACTCAAAGAATTTGCAGAGGAGGAGGAACTGATAATCTTAAACACATTTTTCAAATTTCCGCCACGACGATTATACACCTGGACCTCACCACAAGATCGACATGGAAATATTGTGAGGAACCAAATCGAGTACATGATGATCAATAAGAGATTCCGCAACAGTTGCTTGTCAGTCAAAACGTATCCCGGCGCCGACATCTCGTCAAACCACTGCGCAGTGGTTGGAAAATTTAGGCTTAAACTCGAACAAGTTAAAAAGAAAACTATAAAGAGACGAGGTGATATGAAGAAACTGAAGGAAGAAGAAAAGAGAAAAGCAGTGCCAGAACTAATATCAGAAAAATGTAAGACTATAGAAATAACAAACGATACAGAAGAAACTCTAAACCAAATAACAAAAATAATAACTGATATTAGTGACGAACAACTACATGGAAGAAATGAGAAAAGAAAGGGATGGATGACAGACAATATGCTAAAACTTATGGAGGAAAGAAGGAAGGTAAAAAATAAGAAAGATAGATACAATGATATTCAAAGACAGGTAAAATACGAAATAAGGATAGCAAAAGAGGAATGGTACAGGAAGCTGTGTCAGGAAATTGAAACACTGGAACAAAAGCATGATCTATTCAACATGCACAGAAAAGTCAAACAAGTAGCTGGAATATATATACCTAATACAACTGGGATAGTACAGAATAAAGATGGGAAAATGATTAAGGATGACAGACAAAGAATGAACGTCTGGGAAAAATACATAAATGACCTTTTTGAAGACAACAGACCAGAACAACCTCCGATAATTAACAATGTAGATAGTCTACCAATTACAACAGAAGAAGTGAGAAAGGCGACATTAAGTTTAAAAGATGAGAAATCCACTGGCCCTGATCATATATATGCTGAGTTACTAAAATTGGTAGATACAGAAATCATACAGCAGATAACAAAATTGTTTAATAATATATACTTTTCAGGAAAGATACCAAAGATATGGCTAAAGTCGACATTCACACCAATACCTAAAAACAGAGAGCTAAATACTGTAACGGTTACCGCACCATCAGCCTCATGAGTCATTTCCTAAAGCTTTTCCTAAAAATTATACATCAAAGGATTTACCGAAAATGCGAGGAACACATCACCCGTACACAGTTTGGATTTCGAAATGCCGTATGAACACGAGACGCTCTATTTAGTGTCCAAGTTCTAATACAACGCGGTAGAGATGTTAATTGCGATGTCTTTGCGTGCTTCATTGATTATCATAAGGCGTTTGATAATGTACTACATGATAAGCTTGTTGATATACTAAAAGAGATTGGACTGAATACACAAGATATTAAAATAATTAGTAACATATATTGGTACCAAACAGCAAGTATACGTATACAAGGAGAAGACTCAGAAGATATTCATATTAAAAAGGGGGTGAGACAGGGATGCGTCTTATCACCTCTGTTGTTCAATCTGTATTCGGAGAAAATTTTTCAAGAAGCTATGGAAGGAATGAATAGCGGGATCAAAATTAATGGCGAATATATTAATAATATAAGGTACGCGGACGACACAGTGTTACTTACAAACAGCCTCGAAAGCCTGCAAGAAACATTGGAAAGAGTAGTCGAAGTGAGCCAAAGATATGGACTCTCCATGAATTTCACAAAAACAAAGTATATGATAGTGTCAAAAAATAATAACCAGGCTGGGCAACTACATGTAAACAACCAACAAATACAAAGAGTGCAGACATATACATACTTAGGAACAACAATCAACGAAACTTGGGATCACTCGGCTGAAATTAGGGGCAGAATAGAGAAAGCTAGAAGTACATTCATGAAGATGTCGAAAATATTCAAAAGTCATGATTTACCGTTAATACTGAAAACCCGATTACTAAAATGTTATATCTTCCCACTGTTACTGTATGGAGCCGAGGCGTGGACTCTAACAGAAGCCTCGTGCAAGAATCTCGAAGCGTTCGAAATGTGGTTATGCCGCCGAATCTTAAGAATTTCATGGATGGACCACATCACTAATAAAACGATCCTAGAAAGAATGGGGAAAAAAAGGAAATCCTTTTAACAGTAAAAACCGGAAAACTAGAATATCTTGGACATATTAAGCGAAACAACCAACGATACGAGCTATTGCAACTAATCCTCCATAGAAAGGTAGTAGGCAGAAGAGGCCCGGGGAGAAGAAGAATATCATGGCTGAAAAACTTACGAGTATGGTACAACACAACAACGGTAGGACTGTTTCGAGCCGTGATTGATAAAGTACGCGTTGCCATTATGATAGCCAACATCCGAAACGGCTAGGCACCGGAAGAAGAAGAAGAATATATATATATATATATATATATATATATATATATATATATATATATATATATATATATATATATATATATATATACTGTTTCTCAGCACCCTGCATACACAAAAATCTATTGTTCAATAACTAATTAACTAATTATTAAACACTACAACTTTCCTAAGAAGTTTCTTCTACACGGTGGCAAAGGCAAAAAATTTAAGAGCGGTGGGAAAATATAAAAAATTACCATACCCTGTACCTACAAATAAAATGGAGCAGATAATTAAATTAATTTTCGAGGTCTAGGTCACGTAGTAGCCCGTAAGCGAAATTTGAAGTTTGATCTATCTAATAAACTATAGTTTTCTATGTGAAGCTACCTACAACGACCTGAAGATGTTCAAAAACCCACCAGTGATAGATAGAAAATGGTTTCCTAGAACCATATACGAAAGTGCGAAAATTTACACAGTTTAGTTCTTTAAAAAATTACAAACTTATCACATCTCAATCTTAACCCTACATCTTTTAAATTGTATAAACCTTAATAAATTTATCACCCTCGACTCTCGTGTTCTTGGCTCTTGCAATCTAATATACTATTTGTTTATAGTAGTGGTCGCTTGAGCTAACTAAAACTTAAAAAATATGAAAACCGTTAAGTATTTTTACGATAAAATGCTCTATTTCTATTTTCGTCGCCAGGGTAATAATTATTTCATAAGCACCATGCTTACACCTTACACGTATCTACTAACCTACTCCTATACAGTAAAAAATGACGATTGACGAATGCAACCTATCTGTTTGAAAAATCTCCTGACATCTATTTAATATGGTCGAGATCGCACGAAATACGGAATAGGTAGATTTTTGTAACAGTGAACTATCACCTTCACGTGCCTAGTAGAGTAATTGTGACACGACCTACTTAGCATTCGGGAGGAATGGGTTCGATTCCCGTTACCGTCTACCTTGCATGAGGTTTTTCAGGGGGTTTCCTCATATACATGATACATGTAGCGGCATGGTAACTGCGTGTATGCACACCATGTGTGGCTACTTAGGCGAATGCTGGGGTAGTATTCTCCCTTCAGAACTCTAACTCCGTTTCTTCTGATCCTATCGTGACCACACCCATCCTTAACATAGATACATACATGTGTGTATGCTGGGAATCCATGATTATGGCTGAAGGAGCTTGGAAAGCTCAAGCAGCCCGCCCTCTCCCTTGGGAGGGAATGAAATGCGTGGCCTTTTACTTTGACTTGCCACAATACAGAACAACTCTTTCTTACACTGTTTATTATACCGTGGTAGTGACTAAATTAATATACGATCGTCGATCACGTTGAACAAACTCGCGTGATTGCAATGTTTTGGCGTTGGCGTAGCCCCTTGCGCCGTCCCGTATCGTATTGCCGGTACCCGGTACTTGTCGAAACTACAAACTGTAGGTGTGTGTATGTACAGGGCCACAATAAAAAATTCTGGTTATATTGGAATTTATATTACATGCAAATCTAATCGACCGCGTGCTGATTAACATATTTTTTAGATTTTTAGTACAGTACTGGTTTATTTTTATTGTTCTTTTAAATGTTATTTTCCCTACTTTAGGTGTATGATTTTTATGTACTCGCTCCGCTTGTGTGGCAAAGTTTGAACTCGAGTTGAAAAACGCCACTTTCTTCTCTAGTTGTACAAATAACCTTTTCCTTCGATAAACTGAAGTTGGCTGGACGGATATTATCTTCCCTTTCCCTTTCCTTTTGTATCTTGTCTTTTGTATAACAAAAATTGTGGTAACGTTTTTACAGATTGGGTAAGTAAATAATTGGTACACTTACCAGAATGTTTAAAAGCTGCATACAGATTCTGAGGGCTGGGCATATTTATTTCGATTTTCTAGGAAACCTTGACAGCTGGATTGACGCAGTGTCTTCATCTAGATTGTTTAGCATTGTTTCAGAGAAAATCTTTACATTGTTCTTTCACATTGAAAACTTTTGGTTTGATGGAATACCTGGTTGTACAGGTGAGTCGCTGTTAATTTCGTTATCAATTTCACAATGTACATGATCTTCAACTGGAAGATGTTCTAACAAATTTTCTTTAACTTCTCTTCCTGTAGCTCTATAAAATGTAACCTTGATGTCTTCATATCAACAAAATAAATTATATTTATATCTTTATAACCCTTTACAGCGTATTGCTCTCCCATGTAGGCTACTTGACCTGCAGTTACGTCTTTTTCGTCTATCTGATATCTCTTAGATTTTTGCCTTGAGTCGGTCTAAAATACCATCTAAAATCCTTTGTTTGATATGAGATTCTAAACTTGTAGTTACAAAATCGGTTAGTTCACATAAATTAAATACCTTTGTCTTCTTTAAGGTAATGTGTTTGAATAACCTAAACATTACCTCTGCATAGTATATCTCTGTGAAACAATCACCTTCTATGTTATTTATCATGTTTTCCACATATTCTTTAGGAAAAGGAAAAGGCCACGAAGGGGGAGGGCGGGCTGCTTGAGCTTTCTAAGCTCCTTCAGCCGTAATCATGGACCCCAGCGTATATACATACATGGTACATATACATGGTGGGATTAAGGATGGGTGTGGGCAGAATAGGATCGGAAGGAACGGAGTTAGGGTTCTGAGGGGAAAAACACTACCCCAGCATTCGCTTAAGTAGTCACTCATGGTGTGCGTATACGCAGCGACCATGTCGCTACATGTGTATAAGGGAAACCCCTGAAAAAACCTCATACAGAGTAGGCATTAACGGGAATCCAATCCATTACCTCCCGAATGCTAAGCAGGTCGTGATCATACAACTCTACTAGCTCGGTACATATTTTTTAAATTTGTGATTATTACATGAAACGAAAAAAATGCTTTTATGCATTTCCAAGTATTCTTCTGTTGTAGACATTGTGGAGTGTGGGGGAAAGGTTGTTTAGAATGGACTTAGGAAAAAGGAAGTTGTTATTTGGTAAACTAATAAAAAGTGAAGTGTTATATGGGGCGAAACTGTGGGGGTGTTAGGAACGAAAGGAGGAGGAGGGTATACACGAAAAATATTCTAAATGGATAATGAGACTTGATAAGGAAACACCGGGGTATATTATAAGAGAGGAAGTGCAAGAAGAAAAAATAAGTAAAAGGCTGGAAGTAGGGCAACTAAGTATGAGGAAGAAAGGAGAGAAAAAGAACGGAATGTAAAACATTACTGGCATCTTGGAAAGAGATAAAGGAAGGGAGAGTTAAATACCGATAAGATTAGTAGACAAGAATATTATAAAAGAAACGGGTACGCGAGGGAAGAAGTAGAGAGGTTAAGGGAAGAGGGGGTGATAGTAAGAAGGGACAAGGACGTACAAAACAAGAAATATGGGTAAAAATAAATGAAACAAAACACAATGTAATTTACAGAAAGATTAAAGGAGAAAGGAAACATTGAAAGAAAAAAATGATAGCGAGGTTCAGATGCGGTAATGAAGAGTTGGGAAACAAGTATTAGAGTTAAGAGGTAGAAAGGTATTGTAGATTATGCGGGGAAGGGATGGAGACCATGAAACATATGTGTAGGGAGTTAAGGGAGTTGACAGGAGTGTAGAAGAAATTCTAGAGAAAACGGGAAGTGGAGCGGAGTGGATGGAAGAAACTTGAAAAAGGAGAAAACAGATAATGGGAGATGGGACAACAGGGAGAAGATGGATAGTGTTTTGTAAAAATGAAAAAATGTAAAACGTAAATAGTAGAGTAATTAGAAAGTGTAAAGTAGAATAAGTACCTTGCAACATTATAAAATGAACAAATAAAAAACTTACTAATCTGTAAAAATATTGCCACAATTTTTTTTGGCCTGCCGTCAAAAGCGCAAAAGGAACGGGAAGAAAATATCCCATTTGAACAACTAGAGAAGTGGTGTTTTTCAACTCGAGTTCAAACTTTTCCAATCAAGCGTAGCGAGTGTGTCAATTGAACGACAGTTGAAAAACACTTTCTTCTCGAGTTTTAATCATAATTTTTTTTAACTACAATCAAATTGAAAACTTACCGTAATGCGGTAATGCAATTCGCTACATTCATGTATATAGCAAGCGATTTAAACTTGGCAAGTACGTTATTCATTTTGTAGGTTAGTTCCTTCTTGTTAAATGGTTTGGTGGGTTTTTAAATGTTATTATTAACGCGGCAACATTGGTTTTTACTTTTTCACTAGAGAGGAAAATCCCATTTTCTTCGCGGTTTTTAGAAATAAAAGTAATTGTTTCTAAGATAGTTTCAGAAAAAGCATATTGTCAGGGAGAGGATTGCAACAGTCTGGCCGGGAACTTAAGTCCATCTATATCTTCCGCAGTTAACAAGGCAACGATCGGCTTCCCGAGCGGCCCATAACGGGTGCAGTAAACGAATGTGCTTCCCGGACTTATGAGTTAATAACCATACCGATTTAGAAGAATTATAAACAATAATATAATTAACCTAAACTATCGTTCACTAACATTGCATTGATAAGTGCTTACTGAACACAAAATTACTTTTCCGAAACGATTTACAGAGAAATAGCTTGTGAAATAATTACTATTTTGGTGAATTACAACTAGGGATTCATATCTCTGATTACAATAAACAGTAATGTTTTACATTCAATTTTTCTTTGAGGATATTCAGGATTGCGGTATACTTTTAGTTGTTTACAATTTATACAGGAGCAATTGTAATCCTAATGCACTTGTCCGTATGACTTAAAGGTAATAATACAACTTGGCAACCGTGTGTTAAAACTTCAATCATTAATATAATGCCAACCTTATGAACATAAAAATGTTAGTTCAGTACACGTCAGAATTTCAAACGTTAAGTATCAACTGGAAGTGAACTGTCAAGTAAAATATACAATTTATAAACATGTATTTAAAACAGTTTAATTATTTAATTATAAGATGAAGATAAGTCTAATCTGTGTTTGTGTGTTTTTATTTTGTACAATCTATTGGGCATTGTAAGTAAATATGGTGTATGAAAGTCTATCAATTAAAGTTGCTTCTTTTTAGTGGTCTTTCTCAAATATTAACATCTGCGGAAAATGCAGTACCATCAACCTCAACTAGTGCATCTGATTTACTCGCAAATAATTTTACAGACACAACTTCTAGTAATAGTGAACGTTATCAAACAGTGTTAAAAAGTGAAGGTGATTTAGATACTAATTTAGATTTAACTAAAAAACTTGATCAAATACCAAAAAATGAAGATGAAGGCCTTAAGCAAGAGTATGTTTTTCTCGATGGTGTATCACAAAATTCCGGTGTTGCACATGAGTAAGTAGTTTTGTTGTATTACTTCTTTAAATGTAGTCAATGGAACGATTGTAGACTTATGATAAATTTGTTCAACAAAAACATAAAGGTTTATGCACTTATAGTGAGATAACTGGACGATCAATTTCTGTTTGGCAATTTTCCAAAAATGCTGAGTAATTTACGAATGACCTAAATATTTTAATCAATTTGTATTATACTTACTAGTAATAATTGCAAATATTTCATTTTAAGTGTAGATAAAATTACACATGTATAACAGTAACGATGATTCTCTACTTAAAGTGCAGCAATACCACTTTAGATAACAGATATTGTCAAATTTAAACAGTTATATCTTAATCAACATTCTAAAAATCCCTTGTCAAGTAGCAATACACAAGTTTTATCTGTTTTTTCTTATTTTATTAATAAAACTTACTTATATATAAACCTGAATATTGTAAGCTCGATTATAAGTTACTAAAGAGGAAATTAAATTCATTGTAATCCTAATAATGATTTATTAATTCACTTACTCTAATGGTTAAGAATAACTTAGGTTTACATAGGTTTTCCCATTCAATAACAGAAACAAAGTTTTCCCTTAAGCATTAACAGAAATAATATTTATAAAACAAAAATTATGTATATGGTATAATTATCAGTGACGTTGTTCACTTGTTTTAAAAAAATTTGTAGAGATCCTGAAAGTTCAATTTTTTGCTTGGACATACTATAACTTTAATACTTAAGTGTGGTAATGAAAAAGAATCCCCAAATCAAAAAAAATGTTATCTTTAAGTAACTGATAATATTGTTGCTTAATTTTCTGAATCAAATATTCTTGAATTTTTATTTGAGGTGAGTATCATGGCATTTTACTTTGTTACTATGTATTGTTATATTGTTATTGTTATTTGTAAGTACATTTATGTAAAATGCCAGTGTCATATGCATACATGTTTATAGGATTATTGCCAATTGTTCGTGTATAAGTAGTATCTTCATTTTAAAAATGCAATACCTCAGTTTGTTTTTTAGCAAATTTTATTTATCTTGTTTTGTAGCTAAATGCAGATGTACAAATATGGTAAACAAGATATACCTATTGATTAATAGGAAAAACATTAGTGTATACTTATATTTCTTGTTTTTGAATGTTTACCTGTTGTTACAAAACAAATTTCTTATAGGCTAATGATTATGAGTAACGAGCAATTCATTGGGTCTAATTGTGTTCAAACATTGCAATATTACCTATTATTATTCACATATTCCATAAATATTACACAAATTCAAGGAATATTATGTGTATTGATTAAATATTACATATATTGCAAGAACATTACATTAATATGGGCACATTGCGTGAGTACTCGACATATATTGTAGATGTCGCATTTATTGCACACATCCCTTGCGGGTAGGCAAATCAATCCCTGCCTCTTATTTATTTTTCATTCACAATCTTTCTCCATGCTTTCCTATCTCCGCATACCTCCCTAGCTTCCACAAGATTCATACATAGTCTTTGACATGCCCTTTTATTTTTAAAACTCCTTATCTTTCTTTCCTTTATCATAGATTCCACTACATTCAGCCAAGTTTTACGCGGCCTACCAGACCCGGCCTTTCCCCTAACCTCACCCACATATATTTGTTTCGTTAATCTTGCGTTGTTCATTCTCTCAATGTGACCAAACCAACGTAATGTACAACTTTTATATCTATCCATCATCGTCTTTTCCTCACCACACTCCGTCATTATGCATTCATTTTTTATGTTGTCCCTTCTCGTTTTACCACGTGCGCTTCTCAGGAATCTCATACCCACGGTATTTATTTTTCTTTTGTGCTTTTTTTGACATACCCATGGCTCACTTCCATACAGTACTGACGGGACGAATACGCCATTATAGATTGCTCGTTTCGCAGCTAGGCTCATGCTTTCATTTCTCATTATCGTCCACATACTTCCAATCACTTTCCTTCCAGCATTGACCCTTCGTCCAATCTCGATCTCAATTGTACTATCTGCAGTAAACATACTACCGAGATATACCAGCTCGTCCACTTGCTCCACAATTTCATCTTGCAGAGTAAATACTCTACTCTCCTTTCCACCTTCCCGATTGAACACCACAGTCTTAGTTTTGTTGACGTTTACCTTTTACATATTTGTTGTCACTAAACAATTTACTTAAGGTTCTCTTGGATAAAGATAAAGCAGTAACTTAAAAAATCAAATGTAATATTTGTTACCCCACTAAAACAATTCTTTAGTCTATTATCCACAGTTGCCTAACTCAACTTCAATTTTACTTGTGGTTGGATAACCACAGAAATGTCATCAAAGTTTGGGAATATAAACACACTGTCTCCAACTTAAAAACTTTATTCATTTTTTATCTCGTCAATGCCATAATTAATTATACGATAATAACATTTATCTTTTTTTAATGAGTTTTTAATTGCATATTTATATAACTCTCTTATCTTAATGGGTTTTGACACTCTTAATTGCATGTATCTTGGTTATGCATTTTGTACACGGATGCCTTTTAGGCTTTCAGCAGTCTTGTTGCCCTGTTCCTTTTTGGGTTTCTGCCGTCTTGTTCCGCCACCTTGACTGTATAGATCTTTTAACTTTTTGCTGTTTTGCTTGCACGTGCCATTTTGACTGTCCACTATCTTGTTTCTGTGTATCTTTTTGGCTTTTCGTCAGCTTTTTTGCTTCGCCAGCTTGTGTAAACCTTTTTTTGGGTTTCCGCCATATTGTTTCCGTGTACAGGCTTTTTGCCATCTTGTTTGCGTGTTCCGCCATGTTGATTGTGTGGACTATTTTGGATTTCCGCCATATTGTTTCCGTGGGCATTTTTGTTTTTCCGCCAGCTTTGTGTCCGTGTGTCTTTTGAGTATACCCACCATGTTTGTTTGCGGGAGATTCCGCTACGGGCTCCATTTCCGACATGTAGGATTCCGCTGGGGTTCCTTTTCACCTGTATCTTTTATATCTTTAAGTATTAAGCTTAATACGTTCCCGCCCTTGAATTATTTTTATCCACCCAATTGGGTGGTGTAAAAATTGTAATTACGTAATAAATGCAAAGTGCATTTATATATTAAGACAGTTTAACAATATCTAATTTCTAATGCTCTAGTTTTTCTTTACTAAAATTTAATTCTATAGGTGGCTTTATACGTTTCTCAACCTGTTATATTAATAGCAGGCTGATGTTTATGTTTTAATTTTTCAACTTTCATAAAATTATTCTAACATCTTTAACAATTTTAATAGATATTACTACTGACGAAGATAATTATAAGTGTTATCGAAACGTTTAGATTGTATAATATAAAAATACACCATTAAAAAAAAGCCGAACACCATTATTGTGTGTAATAATGGTGAAAGTTTACATTTTCATGTAGGTATGCATTTATACAGGGTGTCCGGTGAGGAACTGTATAAACTGAAATGATATGTTCCTTGGGTCAATTTAAGTAAAAAAAGTCCCATAAACATAGGTCTGATTCGCAATAGTTACCCAGATATAAGCGTTTAAAGTTTATAAATCACATATTTTTTCAAAAGTAATTATTATTAGTCAACTGGAAAAACAAAACCGAAACAATCTGTCATTTATTCGTTAGTGTTCTAATAATGACAAAGTGGATTGTAGTAAATTAAGTGTAATTTAAATTTAAAATGCCTTTTCAATTTTCTAACGAAGAGTATGCTGACATCATTTACATTTATGGATTTTGTGATGGAAATGCGAGAGCTGCCGTTAGGGAATATGAACGAAGATTTCCCAACAGGAGGATTCCAAATCACCAAACCTTTTCTTCTGTGTTTCAACACGTTCGAACTCGTGGTTCATTTCCATCAGTTTCAATAAGATCTAATCGTCCATAAATGTAAATGATGTCAGCATACTCTTCGTTAGAAAATTGAAAAGGCATTTTAAATTTAAATTACACTTAATTTACTACAATCCACTTTGTCATTATTAGAACACAAACGAATAAATAACAGATTGTTTCGGTTTTGTTTTTCCAGTTGACTAATAATAATTAATTTTGAAAAAATATGTGATCATTTATAAACTTTAAACGCTTGTATCTGGGTAACTATTGCGAATCAGACCTATGTTTATGAGACTTTTTTTACTTAAATTGACCCAAGGAACATACCATTTCAGTTTGTACAGTTCCTCACCGGACACCCTGTATATGATTTAATAAAAACAATTGCTGAGTAAAGTGTCGGAAGTACATATATTGAGGCACTTCATTTGAAATAATTTAAGAGAAATGCATCAATACAATCTGAAATAGGCAATTATATTAGATAACAGTCGCACAACTGAACCCAAAATTAAGAGTGCTCGTGCGAAGATTTTTTACAACTTATCAGCTCAGTACCAGGGACGTACTACGGTAATCTACACAAAATTTCAGTGCCGGCAGCAGTAGCGTAAGTAAAATCTTTGTTTATGTACCAGCAGACAGCTAAAACAGCTTGTACGTACGATGCTAAAAGAAACTGGAAAATTTTTTTTGTAATAGCTAACACGTATGCACAATCCTATAACTATCTGATAAATACAATTTTCTATGTCAATAGATCATCTCTACGAAATTTCATTGTCGGCGGCGAAGGATATGTATTGATATGCGTTATAAAAACTGAGCGTTCGATAATAAAAGTCCAATGGCTACAGTGTGTTCAGAATTCAGTGACAAATTTATAAATACAATTTTCAATTCTTTCAGACCATCTCTAGTTACACAACCATTCGTGAAAGCGTGTAAGCGTGTTGCCAAGCTAACTACAATGCAGACGGGCGCGTTCTATATAAGACGTAAAGTAGTTAAAATTCACTTTCAAAAATCTGAAATTTCTCTGAAGTAAGTAGTCTTAGGGCCGGTTCTACAGTGCAAGTATATACCATGAATAAGCTGTACTGAGGTTAACATTCAAAAGTTGCGTTCTACAATTGCAGAATAATTCTATTCTTGGTATAAACTGTAGGATATTTTATCCCTCTCAACTTGGATAGATATACTTGCGATGAAGTTATTCTTGCTTCTTTCTATTGGCCATCCGCCGACGATGTTTTTATGTACCTATCAGCTGTCTTTGTGAACATAACCTATTATTTTTATTATTCTCGCTTTTTTTAAGTGTTTTAAAAAAATTGACCCACTAGATTTGAATATTTTTGATTCGGATGAAGACGAATTTGTCAAAGATATTGTCTGACATCGAAATCTAAAAGTTTTTAAAAATATAAACGTCTGGTTAATTTTAAAGTTGAACGTGTAGAATTTTTACACTACCAATTATCTTGAAGAATATGATGATTTTGAGTTTTTCAAACGTTTTCGGATACAAAAGCCAACTTTTGTGATGCTGTGCAATACAATTGAACACCACATTACATCTGCAACAGATCGTAACAATGCAATAGCTCAGGCAACAGGCAGTATGCTAATTGCAGCTGGAGATTACGCAGGAGTAAGCAACACGTCTGCATGCAACGTTATACCCCAAGTAACTGAGGCAATTGCATCTTTGCGTCCCAGATACATTAAATTTCCTGAAACACATGCAGAAAAACAAACTGTAAAAGAAGATTTTTATAGCATTGCAAGATTTCCACATGTTATTGGTGCGATTGATTAAACCCACGTTCTAATTAACTCTCTAGGTGTAGTTGAGGCAGAAAGATATCGAAACCGAAAGGGATATTTTTCATGGAACGTCCAAACAATTTGTGATTCAAAATGACGAATAACAAACATTGTAGCACGGTGGTCGGGCTCATCGCATAATCAAACCATTTTTAATAATCGCAGGATAAAAAGAATACTACAAAATAACGAATTTGGAACTTCGATAATTCTGGGAGATAGTAGACACGCCAATACAAATTATTTAATTACACCTTTGGAACAAACAAACACACCAGCTGAAAATCTTTTTAACGAATCTTATATCTGTACACGAAACTGTGTGGAAAGAGTATACGATGTGGTTGGAAACGAAGATTTCCCATTCTTTCTATGGGTATGCGTGTGTCTCTGTAACATTCACAAGCAATTATTGTTGCAACCGCTATTCTCCACAATATTGCATTACAAGAACACGAGGGTGAGCCGCCTAATGAAATTGAAGTAGAAGATGTCTTAAGGGGGGTCGCGGGGTCATATTTTTTACATGTTAATTTGCCCAACTTTAAGGTACATTTAAATAAAAAGTAAAAGTGGAAGAAGTTGAATTTTTTTTTACTGAAAGTTTACACTTTTCTACATATTTTGAGTAGAGGGTTTTTAAATACAATCACAAATCAGAATTTTATATATTTTTTTTTAAAGTTATATTTTTGAATTAAAAACTTTGTATATAAATCAAGTTTCTAAAAAATGTACTACGAATTTTGAAAAACCATCTGTTTAAAATGTACAGCAAGACTAGACAAAGTAAAAAAAAAAATCATCTCATTATCTCTTACCGTTCCTGAGAAAATGTTCCTTAAGTGCTAAAAATATTCGTTTGCGAAAAAATCAGCCGAAAGTTAGAAAAACATAAAAAATGCAATATTTTTTGAAAATTTTTACTTTAATGCATCCCAGCTACATACTTAGGGTTGTCTGGATCCTCTGCTTCTTCATACATATCCTTCAGCCTTCTTTTAGATGCTGTTAGCTTTTGCCGGCACTTTTTTTCAATTGCTTCCGAGATTGCTTCCAATGCCTTTTCTGCCTTTTTCACTCGTAGAGCGTCAACAAACTTCATTCTCTTGATGCAGTAACCTCCAGGAACAATACCTAACTTTTCTAGGATTCTACATCTGACTATATTTCCCTCATTATAGGTACAGATTGCCTCATACACGCCAAGTTCCAAGGTATTTTTGTGGACAAAGGTTGCTTTCGGGATGCGCGCCCAAATCAAACTATTGAGAGACTCACTAGCATTTTGGGTTCCACCGTGTAAGCATCTGCGGAGTAATTCTGGTTGAGATGTCTCTAAATATGGTCTTTATTTCATCCATCACTATTGTAGGGTATGAATAGAGTAGTCATATGGCTCTTCCTTTTTCATCGCTTTGCGGTACTTGCACCACGTGTCTGGTCCAGGAGGGCATAACTCATGGGCTGGAGATTCATTTGTAGAAGCCAGATGAAAATATTCGGCCCAAACAGATTTTTTGTGTTTGTGTTTCTTCTGATGGCAAGGCCATAATAGGTTTGAATTTCATAAATTGATTCATTTGTAAGCCGGCCACGACCTCCAAGTGTTTTCCCATCTTCTAGTTTCTTTTTCCCAGCTTGAGATTTCAACTTTCGAAGGCGTGAGCCCATGCGTTTTTGCACGTGGCCCACACATTCGAGTTTCTCTATTGAGAAATCAGGTCCATATGGCTCAGCAGCAATAACGGAAGGGTATGCTGGACTGTCACCATCACCAATAAAGTATTTATATCTTATGTTGTGGTTGGTTTGTGACTCACGAAACATGTCGACAATACCCTTGACTTCCATGCCACCACTTACACCAGAAAAGTTTGCAATACAATTTGATTCATGTTGGTTTTCCAATCTATTTTTACATCTACAAAACTTTGGCATAATTTTAACATCAAGGACTTTACCAGTTAGTGCACTTATCGCAGTTACTATGCCATTGAGAGATAAATGACCTCTGCGTTGCCACAAACCATCGAAAATTGCAGTAATGTCACGGTTTTCATTTTCTTGCAAGCCTACATATTCTTCTAAGCATCACTCATCGATTGAAAACAAACAGCTTGTACAGCCTGCAGTAAAATGTGGTTGTAACCCCTGAATTCAGAAGGGCACAGCATATTCATTAGAGAGAAAAAATTCATTGACGCTTCTTGGCCCTTTCCAATACAGCGAAAGGCATATGCACATCGTACATTCAAATCTGTCATATTAGTTAGACTTAGGTACTTTCTTGCTGTTACTTTCTGACACTAAAAAACTACAAGAAGAACACTTCAGATTGATATTTACACTCATGTCTTGCCTATTACTGGGGAAAACACAAAGTTGACCATGACACTTTGAGCAAACAGCAATACTTGAAATCAAATTTTGCAAAGTCTCCATGGATACAAGATCATAACAAGAATTTTCATCATCAGTCCTATCAAACTCATATTTACCTAAATTAGGGCTTAGTTTTCTTTTTGAGGCACTAGTACTAGGCCTACTACTACTGTTACTAAGGCTAGTGCTAGGCCTATGCTCTAAAGCTTGATTCAATGTTTCATTCACAATAGCAGAAGAATTTTCAGTTTCAATCCTTGCTACCACTTGTTTTTTTACGCCGCTAAAAACGGGTTTTCGTTTTTTAAAAATTTTTGAAGAATGTCTAGACATTTTCACAAGAAAAACACTGACTAAACGCACTTCTAAGTTCTAACCTCAAGACACCAAACTTGCCCTGTGAACCCCTTAAATGATGTACAAAATCAGAGAGTAGGCGTTGAAAATAATACTTCATTAATAATCATTTTAGTAATTTGTTGTAACGAAGTAAAACATAGAAAACAATAAATAAGATTTTATGTAGTTTGCTTTGTATTTCTAAATTATGTTTTTCAGTCAGCAATCATGCTTTTCTTTCTGCCTCTTCCTTCAACAACGTCATTTGAAATTCGATAAACTCATTTTTTTTAGCTAGTTCCTCGTATATTTGTAGTCTTGTTGCTGTGGACTCCACGTTATTAAACCTATTACGGTTTGATGTTTTGGTAACACAACCTAAAAAAGTTACGATAAACTAGAATTATTACAAATTAATTTTAAAAGAAAATTATTACATGGAGTTTTATTGTTTTTTGGAGTGTTATCCACAGGCACTTTTTCCGCTCCTGACACACCTGATGGGCTACCCCACTACCTGTAACATACATTTATTTTACATTTTTGGTATGTTTTAATAGATACTACCTTGCAGCTGGTGTAGAGGGCTTTGGAACTTCCAGAACTTTGCTTATGGGTTGCCGTAGTTGCTGTGGATTCCATGAGTTCCAGCTGTTGTCAGGCTGTAATTATTAAAGTGATTTATATTGTGTATTAAGTACCTAATTATTAGTGCATACCACTTCTATAATTTCCAAAGGAATTATAATATTGATTACCGCTTCAGATGCGGTGTTGGGTATTTCTTCAACTTTAGTGAAAAACAATCATTCCAAAAATTTACTATTAAAATCTGCATCAATTAAAAAAAAACAAACATAGCTACACTACTATAAAATTATTTATAAAATAAAAACAAATTTTCAATACCAAAATCGCAATCATATCGAGACACTGTTCCTGTTGCTCACCAATTATAGCCAATACTCGGTTACCAATTTAATTTCTACAGCTCGTCCACCACCTGTTTTATATAACATTTGCTTCTGTTCAGCATACTCCTTCTTAACACATTTTTTTAGGGAATCCCATTTGCCTCGCAACATTTTTGCTGTTCTTCCGGTCACACTCACTGTCAAACATTGAATACATACTTTCGCTTTAAAAAAGTACGTTAAACTTCATCTCAATGATCTTCATAATCTTAATCCAAAACAACAAACTCATACACGTTAATTGAGTTTTTTAAGCCCTTTTTTAAGTTCAATTAATATTAAAAATAAAATTGCCCAAAGCTTAAGTTGGTTAGCGCGGTACCCTAGCAAAGTACAGGTTATAGGTTCAAATCCTACTCGAGGTAAACTTTTTATTTGTGTATTTAATAAAATTAATAAAAATTTTTAATTACAAATTTACTTTTAAACTAATTTGTTCATAACAAAACTTATAATTATATGAAGTATATAAGTTACCAGAAAAATATTAATTGCACCTTGTACACTCGTAAAGCCAAGGCAGTAAGAGATTGTCTGTATATTTTCGAATTTATCTTCGTATAAATATGAGCTATGCTATGATAAACAGTCACTGCAACTAGAGTCAATATTACTTGTCTCATTAAATCAACGAAACAAAACAATTACAGTTTGTAATCAGCTTGTGCAGGACAAATACAAATCTCATGCCAATCGTAACCAACACAGCCAAAAATAAAGAAATCTAATAAATCACTGTTAATCTGCAACACCTAAAGTGATTTTTGCTTTGTCTCACAATAAAATTGTTGGGTAAGGAACAAATAAAAGAATACGTCTTCTCCTGTTCTGTAGTCGCTCGGGTGCTGGTGCCAGCAGGCTGCTTGGCAGCGGGTCAATCAGTCGTACTGGTTCGTGGGGCACACTCGGGTCAGCGTCTCCGGTGAGTCCTGCGTGGCGTGCGAGACCAGGTCGTCGAATCCGAACTCGTTGAAAACGACGCCTTGAGGTAAGTTTTTGTCGGAGCTACTCGATCAGGTTCCATCTTTGGGATACCTGATTTCGGTAGCGCGTCTGGTGGTATACAAATCTGCGGAAGGCTTCTTGTAGTGACGTTACTTGTGAGATTAGCTGTTGTGTCATTAGTGGGACTCTTTAACGTTTCGGCTTTTTACAAAGTAACAGGTTTTTTTACGAAACCAATCATTAAAATGCAAAAATTCCGCTGCTAATACAGTTAAATTAGTAGCATTTTATTTTTAACCATTCATAATTAAAAAATTCTGCATCCTTAGCAGCGCGTATGTGATGTCAATGCAATCTAACTGCCACATTTATTTATAAATCAAATTTTTACAAATGTTTTGACTTTTTACTGATTACATTTTCGGAAAAAATACGGGGTGGGATTTATTTGTCTCTGCGTAGAGGGCCTCAGCAAATTAACTCCAAATCGTCTTAAAAAATGTACTGGTTTACCTTGATACATAAATTACAATTATTTACCGCTAGAATTAAAACATACCATTAGTAGGCTTGTTTTTGAAGCGTGAATTAGATATTCTCTCTGTAGGTAAATAATGAAATATTATAGCCTGCTAGTTAATGAGATTATTATTGTGACATAACCCTGATATGTCAACAAAGTAAAACGTCAAACATTTATAGATATTTCAGAAATTGTCATAATACTGAATGAAATATACAAGGTGTCCCCGAAAGGTCTTTTATAACGCTTTAATTAAACTATTTAACTAAACTTACCTTAGTCCAAAATTTGATAATAACCGAGCTACAGGGTGTCAAAGTTGAACAAATAAATTCATTTTCTTTAACCCTAGAACGGTAACTTTATTTATATACAGGGTGTTTGGTACATCGATGCAAATATTTAAAGGGGTGATATAATAGGTGATTTTGAGTCGATTTAAGCAAACATACTTATATACCAAGTGTTACCGTTTTTGAGATAATGCCACTTAATATTTCTTGATTTTACCGTGCTTTTCTGCAAATATCGAAGTGTACAAGCGTAATAAGCCGTCTTATCGCAAACTTATACTAAGTTTTTTTATTCCTCATGAAGTGATTGTTCATATTATTTTATCAGAAAAGCCTAAACTGTCTTTGGTTCTTGCCTAGAACTTCTTAAACATGAAAGTTTTAATTTGTAAAAAAGCAATCACTAAAATTCAAACGTGGATTTAGTCTAAAATCTTTCGTTATTTTTTTTCCAATTTCAGTAAAACTTCTTTGGGCAATGGTCTTTAAGATAGCATGAATAGATTTAGAAAAAAATTTTCACAAATTGGAAAAATTGAATTTAATTACCAAAATACCCCTAGGCGCATTCGCCAAAACGTAAAATAGCCCTTCATTATTTAGTTTAAATAGTTTAAAAAAAGCAGATTTTTAGAAAATGTTTTGCGGTTATCGCTCCACCCAGTACTTGAGTTTACAGAAACTGTTTCTGAATTCAAGATTTCTTTCACCTCACTAACACTGGAATGTAAAATTTTCTTAGCAAAATCGAGTTTATTTTCAAGTGAATCTACATTGCTATTTAAAACGTCACTTTTGACTTTTCGTTTATTTAGTGGAAATAATTTCAATTGTGGTAAATTTAATACAATCGTGCAAAAAACAGTATGAGCATCACGAACATTAAGGGTTGTACCGGTCTCCGGCCAAATTCGCTATCGCTCAGCCTCCAAACATGGCCGGCGACCGGTAAACGTCCCTTACTGTTCTTGATACTCAATATAATATTGCCTCGTGCAGTACTAATTTTGAACACCAATAATAATACTATTAATGTTTTAATAAATCGGACATTTTCTAAAATCTGCTTTTTAAACTATTTAAACTAAATAATGAAGGGCTATTTTACGTTTTGGCGAATGCGCCTAGGGGGTATTTTGGTAATTAAATTCAATTTTTCCAGTTTGTAAAAATTTTTTTGTAAATCTATTCATGCTATCTTAAAGACCATTGCCCAAGGAAGTTTTACTGAAATTGGAAAAAAAATTAACGAAAGATTTTAGACTAAATCCACGTTTGAATTTTAGTGATTGCTTTTTACAAATTAAAACTTTCATGTTTAAGAAGTTCTAGGCAAGAACCAAAGACATATTAGGCTTTTCTGATAAAAGAATATGAACAATCACTTCATAAGGAATAAAAACTTAGTATAAATTTGCGATAAGACGGCTTGTTACTCTTGTACACTTCGATATTTGCAGAAAAACACGGTAAAATCAAGAAATATTAAAAGTGGCATTATCTCAAAAACGGCAACACTTGGTATATGGGTATGTTTGCTTAAATCGGCTCAAAATCACGTATTCTATCACCCCTTTAAATCTTTGCATCGATGTACCAAACACCCTGTATACGTTTAAGGTAACCATCGTAAAAATTACAAGTCGCCATTTTGGTGACCAATGAAACTTATATGATTCGGTTTTAATCGGTAAAAAATTAATAAGTTCATGAATAAGCTTTATTAAACAGATGCGCTCATAAATATCTGTAATTATTTTATATTTGTAGGACAATTGACGCAAAATGTCGCACGATGTTCAAAGTAATATGGTCGTTGGCAACTGTTTCAAAAATTAGTGATCATTCGTCTTTTTTTCGCAGGACATGCTTCTTTTGGGAATTAATTGCAGGTGTCCCTTGTGCCCCCTGAATAGATATGGGTAAATGATTTTTAATTATTTCATGAACTGATGATTGCAAAGTTTTTATTTTTATTTATTTTGGTGTAGTTCTCTCTCCTGTTCATTGGTTTCAGTCCTTTCTTATTTGTATTCTGGTAATATACTACATAGGAATTGACACTAATCATATTTAACATTCCGTAAAAAATACAGTGGCCAACGTTTAGTTTTTCTGTTGGCGCTTATACGGCCTACACCTTTGATCAAAAGTGTCCACTGCGCCTTTAGTGAAATTGTAAGACTGGATCATTTCTGGTTTTCCGGCAGTACCTTCGCTATTTGAACATAGTATTTGAATAGTGGATAAAATCAGTACATTTTTGTTAGGCTTAGCCTTGTACGACAAGAGATTCTTTTCATTGTCAAAGGAGTGTTTTGCATCACCAGCTGGACGTTTCTAAGGCTCAGCATCTCCGGAGGTATTTTCCGCTTATTTAATCGAAAGGTACCAAGCAGTGTTAGGTTGTATGGATCTTTTAGTAAGTCATCTGCCAGTTTTATTGATGTAAACCAATTATCCATGGTTACGTTGCTATTCGAACTATGTGTCGTTTTAGTTAAAGTTCTTATTCCCCTAGTGGCATACCATTAGTTTGGGTTGATTTTCCCAAGTATGGAGCCGCATCTATCGTATATTTAGTACTCACGTCACAAACCATAACAATTTTAAGTCCATACTTAGCAGGTTTGTTGGGTATAAACATACGAAATGGGCATCGTCCTCTGAAACCTATTCACTGTTCGCTTATATAAATCACTACAATCTTGTATAAATTCATTCCATATGTCACGAATGGCTGCAAGGTATCTGACTGTTTTCGTTGGTCTCTAGTCTTATTGTTGAATCTTAAACAATTTATTAAGAAACGAAATCTAGCTTCACTCATAGCTGTTTTATAGTTAGAACCACAGAGCTTATCATCGAATAACTCCGCAGTTGGTAAATGGTTGTTTTTCATAACTGCCGCAAAATATAATAGGGCTATAAGCGCCTATATTTCAGTAGCATTCGTATTCGAAACAGTTGCTTTATTAGGGTTTTTATAGTTCACTGATCTAATATGAATTTCTGTGTTAGCATGTGTAACAATAGTATCGATTATTGAATCTGTTATAAATAATTTAAATGCACTAAGGGGCGTGAATGTTGTTTTAGCGACGTCCTTTGGACCTGGCATTATATGGATTATATTTCTCTTGGGTGCTCTAGATACTTTCTTCGCCACTGTTGACCAGCGATGACCATTTTTCCCCTTCAGGCTAACCTGAGATATTGATTGTGTTTTTTTGGTTGCAGCACCCCTATGGCTAGTAGTGTAGTCTATAATAGCATCAGTTGCACCCATGATATCTGTTATCGCGTCAGAAGCATGAGGAAATATGCTACTTGTTTCAAACTGTTCTTCATTGTCTATTGTAGACATCTCCCTTTCATTTATATTAGTCACCTTTGCAATTTTCTGGTGTTGTTTTGAAGTACTATTTGATTTTGTTCGTGTTCGTTTCTTACTTAGACCCGGTACATCATCAAAGCTGTCGTCCTCTTCATCTGATACTACATACTCTGATTCTGAATCTGCAATATCCATAAAGTCCTCATTTTCACTTCCACTTTCGTCACTTTCTACTTCACTCAATCCTTTCCGATATACTTTATTTCATTTTGCAGTTCCTTTGCTGTCAACGGCCTATTGTCTATCCACTTTCCCGCCATACTTACAGTAACGGTAACCTTCGTAAAATTACGATCACTTACTTAGAAAAGCCAATTTTTAAGAACGCGAGGTCGAGTTTAAGGTTACAACCGCACTCATCAATGGCAACAGTGAAATTAACTAGAAGCTTAACTCTGATTTTCGACCAACTACGTCACAGCATGAATTAAGCCGAGTCGCAGTTGTAAAATTTACGATTGTTACCATTCTAGGGTTAATATCTTTCGATTTTCGACTAATTCGAGCTAATTTCATGAAATTTGGTATACAAGGGTTTCTTGGGATGAGAAATTCAAATTTGTGAACGATTTTGTTATATCTTCTAGAGGGCGTCACAAGCGACGATTAGGATACTTTCTTTTTGTACCACGGTGTATGCCATTTTGGGCTTGATAAATCTTTTCCCGATCTTTTCTAGTTACGAAAGGTATACTGTATTTCCGAGAAAACGCATCTGAAGCTGATGACGCATGTAAACTGTCAAAGTGAGTTGAAAGCTATTACAAGGTATTGCAATTTTTTTTGAAGATTTTGGCAAACGTATCTTATTTTTTATCTTTAAAAACAAAGGAAGTAAAACTATAAAGCAATGAAAAATGTTTTACGTTTGCCAAAGTCTTTAAAATAAAAGTGCAATACCTTGTAATAGCTTTTGACTTACTTAGGCAATTTACATGCGTCATCAGCTTCAGATTCGTTTTTCTCGGAAAAGGTTGCTTCTAGCGACTTTAATAAAGTGCACCTTTCTTAACTGGAAATGATAAGGGAAAAAGACTTATGAAGCCCAAAACGACATACACCGTGACACAAAAAAGTTATAGCGATTTTGAAGTATCCTAGTCGTCGCTTGTGATGCCTCTAGGAGATACAACAAAATCGTTCACAAATTTTAATTTCTCATCCGAAGAAACCCCTGTATACCAAATTCCATTAAATTAGCTTGAATTAGTCGAAAGATATTAAAAAGTATGATTTCTTTGTTCAACTTTGACACGCTGTAGCTTGGTTTTTTCCAACTTTTGGACTAAATGTGGAAGAGCGTTGTAAAGACCTTTTCGAGACACCCTGTATTTAAATCACGGTAGAGAAGAATTGGTTTTTCTCCCTTTCTTATTTACAATATAACTGGGCTTAGAAAATTGTCTTCCCTACCTTGGCATACTGAGTGGAACAACCTAACCGTCACGGAGTTTCTATGGAAACCTGTTGGAATTTTCGGCAGGTTACACTAAAAAAAGATAAGTATTTTAATATGTGTAATACTCGTGAAAGTTTACGTTTTCATACACTGAGTATTGGCTACATTTTAAAAATATTTACATTTATATAGGGCATTCAAAGTTGTTTTTTTTTAATGTGGTCACGTTGAATTCTAGAAATAAACCTAAGTTTCAATAAATGTCCCTATACCTAGTCCCCACCTTTTTTCAAATTTTTTAAAATATCTAAAATTTGAGAGCTTGACGAAATAATTAATTTTGTTGTAATTATGCATACTGGAATAAAATAACCATAGACAATATTTTAAACATATTGTTGAATGAGATGGCTAGCACTTTTGTGAACATATTATACAGGGTGGGAAAATTTTTTTTAATGCTAACAGATTTACATAGCGGTTGGGGTACACCACCCGGTATTATGTACTGTCTATCAAAATGTCTGCTTGAACTTACAATTTTAATAATGGATAAACTTACAAATATTTATTTTAATTATATTGTGAGCTATTACCAAAATATTTTACTTTCACTGTAAATATTAAGAATAACAAACAGAAAATGTGACCGATATACTGATTTTCATCCTCATATGTTCTAAATGTCTTCCTTCACGAGTTCCTAAATATTTAAGTGTTCAAAAACATAGGTTAACAATAATTCAATGAATCAGATTCGGGCCATGTAATGTGAAGAGAGGGAGTAGTGAGTAAATTATTCAGCCATTTATGTTGATTTACGGAGTCTAGCTTTTGCACTGAAATTGTTAAAACATTATTGGGGAACTTGAGGGAAGTAAAAGATTTATCGAGATTAATAATTTAGCTATGTTCTCACGTTTTTCAGGGGACTTTCCTCATACACATGTAGCGGCATGGTCACTGGGTATATGCACATCATGTGCGGTTATTTAGACGAACGTTGGGGTAGTATTTTCCCCCTCAGAATCCTAACTCCGTTCCTTCCGATCCTATCCTACCACACCCATCCTTAACCCCACCATGCATATATACGTAATGTATGCTGGGAATCCCTGATTGTGGATGAAGGAGCTCGGAAAGCTCGACCAGCCCGCCCTCCCCCTTGGGGAGGGAATGAAATACGTAGCCTTTTCCTTTTTTTATACGTTTCGACTACAATTACAGTTATCCTCCTAAATCGTTAAACCTGAACTGCACCAAAAATCAATTATCAAAATAAGCTTCAACATGAATTGCACCACTGAAGGTTAATTGCTCCTAATCCTCTATCATGAATTGCACTACCACGTTTTAATGACATTTAAGCGATTTTATGTAATGTAGGTATGATATGAATGTATTACATATGTATGTTACGGTTAATGTTCGTAATTGGCGAATGTACACATTTATCGGGAAATGTACACATACCCCTTCTGTTACAGTAGTTTTGTTTATCTAATCTAAACTAGTGTGGACTTTTACAAATACAATAAACTTTCTTTGAAATTTTAAATATTTCTTTATTTTTGGTGCAGTTCATGTAAGGCATTAAGCGCCTAATTCAACCTTGGTGCAGTTCATGTTACCTAATTGATGGACTTAATTACCTCAAGAGATGAGGGATTAAGTTTGATGCAATTCATGTGCGCCCGTTTTAACATTTGTTCGCAATTCTTACAGAATTTACAGCTTACTGAGGACGATAACTATAATTGTTGTTGAAACGTATAGATTTAAATGAAATGTAAATAAAAAAATACACCATTTAAAAACCCAAAAACTGACTCAGGGATTCCATTGTAATGGGTGTTACACTTTAGACACTTTAATTGTAAATCACATACAACAAGAATGATTGAATCTGAAATATTAAATTGACTCTAAAAAGAGCTCATCAATCTTCATTATATTTGATAGTAAAAATGGTTTGTTCCTTGCTAGTTAGCCTAAAATATAGAAAAAAGGAGCGTAACGGGTGTTACTGAAAATGGATAGTGAAGTTGAACAGGAGCGACTATGGAGAGGAACTCGTTCCATGACCTGCGCACGCGTGAGAATTTGGCAGAAATGTGTTTTGTTTATCTAGCTTATATTAGATATACAAAACTACTGTCAACTAAAAAAAATGCATCGGCCGGGCACCGAATCCGTATCGGCCTTGTGGCAGACGACCACTACCACTAGACCAGAACTGCTTTACCATTCTGACATTGAAACCGTTATTTAAGCCATCTATGTATGTGCGCAGGTCATGGAACGGAGTCCTCTCCTTAGTCGTTCATAGTTGAACCCTATGTTCTTAAAACTCTGTGAATTATAAATCTATAAAATCATGAACAAATAGGAGTTATTCTCTAGTAAATGTATGTAATGGAACTGGAATTATAATTGTTATTGGTATTCAATTTTTTTTAAACTTAAAATAAAATCATGCGTAACGGGTGTTAAAATTATACAATAATATGGTGTCAAATACCAACAAGAAGTATAATTGAGGTTTCTTTCATCACACTAAGAAATAAAAACTTATATTTTATAAAAACAACTTTACTCAAATAATATACATTATATGGTTATAGTTCAATACTTGTTTTACAATATCTTAGGGCCTAGTATGAATTAGTTAGACTTATATCAGTCTTATATAACCCTATCAAGAACTAATAGAGTAGATCTACAACTAAAATAATCGCTAAATCAAATCCCAGAATGAACAGTTTGGACTTCATATACCCATTCATTTTTCAAAAACATCAACTGCTAATGGAAACTCTTAAAGAATTGTAAAAAGTCCTGTGGGCTTCATTGTAGGTTGTTGTAATTTGCCAACAATATTGTTAAATTTAACATCAGTAATATCATTATTGTTAGCAATGAATACAGTTTTCGAACAACCTTGTGACTTTAACAACAACTGATACAAGCCCTTCAATATCAACAGCACTTTGGCAAATTGCTGGGTAGCGATATAGTTTTCCTCCATTCTCCTATTCATCACGAGATTGTTGACTTGGTACATTTACTAAGACAAATAAACCAGAATAAATGTCACTGCTATCAACAGATTCAGTTGGCAGAATGTCCTCATTTTCAGGCTCGTCCTCAAAGTAAACATCTTCATAGTGCAGATGTGTCTTGCAGTTGGGAATGATCAAGTAATCTCCTCAAAACCTTCTTCAAATGATTCATTTTCCTTAAATATTAGTATTTTTTGTATTAAAGACTAAGATGTTTTACTTATAAGTATGTTTGTGGAACCATGCACCTTGAAGTAGTGACACTCTCGAATGCCAGGGATCTTGACAACGCTATCCCAAAATTTATTGAGAATCTGTTCATTTTCTGCTACCGTAACCTTGTCCACATAGAAACTAATAATCAATCCCTGATACATTTTTGTTTACGTGTTAATAAAAGCCTTTAGATGTTTCTATGTGGACGTCTTCGTTTCCTTTTACTGACATCTTACTGACATCCAAATATTGCGTTTCACAGTGGCTCCAATGCCGTCGACAGCTCATTTTCCATAACTACTGGAAAAAAAATTCCACTAAACTTTTAGCTTATCTGCTTCTCGCAAAGAGTGGAAATGCTGAACCTACCCTTGAATTGTCCAGCACAGTTGTCGCTGAAAATCAATACTACATCAATGTTTGGATAGCAGTACCTAATCCCTCTCAATATTTGTCTTAAAAATGTGTACACACAGTACTTACTGTGAGATATATCTTTGCTGATGACTATATATGACTTAACAATTCCATTGGGTAGCTACACACAACAGGTAAATACAGCTACTTGATGATGGCTCCAATGGACAGCCTGTGTTTCATCTTGGTGCGTGATAGAGTAATTTTTAGGAAAATCTACTTGTATTACGGCATATGTCTCTTCTGTATTGTCTTTAAGCGCTTTAATTTTGTGAATAGAAAAACTGTTCCGGGACCTTTTTTACAAAACAGTGCTTTTTAAAATGGGGCATCTTGGAGTCTCTCTTACGGCTTCCTCAACCGTACCATTGTAAATTTTTAACTGAATACTAGCTGTACCTTTTTCATCAATCCGTTGTTTCCAGGTAATCACTTTGTTTAGAACAATATCAGGTTTAATCATACCTTATTTTATTGTATACTGAACAGTGTTCATACATACAGTCTTCATTACACATCACAACAAAGCTTCTGTAAACGGCCTTTGTGATTCTTGGGGAACGTAAAATCAACTTTCAGTAAGGAAATTTACATTAGTATCCTATTTGCATACGCATAATTGTGTAGCATCTTAGACACAGGTGGAATATGCTGAGGCCTTAAGGAAAAGAATGCGGATTTACCCACAATAATATTTAGGTGACTTTTCTTAAACTCTTCATAGGCCTCACATATTGTCATTATCATGTGTCTTATTTGTAATTTCGATCTTTTCCCTGTCACTTCCATAAAATGCCTTGGTAGCCCATATTTCATTCTCTAGAACTTCTAGAAGAGCTCTTGGACCTATTTTTTGTGGCTTCGGTTCATTCAAATTCAAACCTACACCAATTGCAAGTTTTTTTATAACTCCAGTTTTCTTAGAGGAACTGTCGGGGAGAATCTTTTTTAATCTATTAACTACTTTTCCGAACGATTGCTTACATTTATAACTTCCAATAGGAGAAATCTGAGTCATCGATGATAATTGCGCTTTCTTCTTTTTCTCCCTAATTTTTTTTACTCTGCTTATGATCCTTTCGCGTTGTTTTTCTTTTAGTGTATTTTTTTTCTCTTCTAATTTCCTTTTTTCGCGATAGCGTCCCATTCGATCATTTTTCTTCGTTGGAGCCATTGCTGAAAAAAAAGTTTATGAGGTGCAATAGTAGTAAAATTAAATATTTAATGATAAATACAGTTATTTGAGAGGCCTAACATTGATTGCCTAATAAATATGTTAAAAATCTGATTCCGGAATACATTCGCAGGGCCAAATTTCAAGGTGTTTTCGTGTTCAATTTTATTTATTTAAACAAGGTATCATTGTTAACTTTTTAGGTATTACGAAAATTAATAAACTCTCAAATTGTACTTAAAATGAATATAAATGTACGAAAACTGAATGGTTGTGGGTTGTGTTGAATTGTAACACCCGTTACATTAAATTATGTAACACCCGTTACGTGAATACTCCTTAAATTATAAAACTAAAATTAAAACAATAATACCAAAACATTAGGGAAATACATAACCTCACTTTTACTGTAAAACTATTTTTAAAAAGGGTTTGTTCATTTTGGAATACTAACTTTCGTTAAAAAAGTGTAACGGGTGTTACATCACGTTTAAAGGCAAATTACAAATGAAAAAATAATATACTACCCTAAATTATGGTATTAATAGTTAGAGTAGTCTTCCACCTATCTCGGTAGCAACTTCAATCACTAGATCGTTGTTTTTATTGCAGTGCTGCTAAGTACAGAAAAAACATTCCCTGAGGATGGCTGTTGATACTCACAGAACAAAGACTCCATAAATATCAAAATTTACTAAAAATTGAATATAATTATTAAGCTAGAACCTTTTGCCTTAACTTATATTATAACATATTGAATTATATTATACTTTATTTTTATTTTTTACGCTTCAGGCTTACTTTAAGCTGGAATGCTTGTACTCTTAAAATGCTTACGTTCGCTTCACTATTATCAGAGAACAGAATACTGTTATAATCAGAGATCTTACAAAAGCAGGAGTTTAACTTTTAAAATACATTAAACAAAAGTTTAAATTAAAAATAGTGATGTGTGGTCAAACAATGGAAAGATTTTCATAAGAATTAGCCGAAAAATATATAAATTCGAAAACGCTAAAGACGTCGATATTGTTGCACGTTCTTTGTAACACCTTTTATCTGTTGCCTTGGAACGACTTAGTGCATATATGTGTAAATTGGTAATGTAAATTATATGTTTATAATAATCATAGAAATAAATATTACTTAGTTGTTTTTATCTTAAACGTCATTGTTTTTTAGGTTATATCGTATTCATATATTTTTTATTTTACCCACTTTTGTACTTATTTATGCAAAAAATGTTGCATTTATATTTTTAGGTATCTTACTTCTAATTACAAAGTAAATTGTTTTATAATTAGATGTAGCGAATATTTTGCACTCCACCGATGCGAAATGACTTGAATTGAGGATGATGACTGTATAACTAATATAGACACCAAAACCGTAGGTGATTCATTCTTAAGCAACACATTATTTTCTAGTAATGAGAATAACTCGCTCAATATATTTCACATCAATAGAAGTCTAAAACATCATTATGACCAAGTAATGGTTGTACTATCAAACTTTCAATTTAAATTTGATATAATTATTGTAACGGAAATATGGAAAGTATATAACTCTGATAATTTTAATATAGACGGTTATATATTTATTTATTTAAATCTCAGCGATGTCACACTTATGTACCGGGTGGCCAACTAAGAACGACCGTCGGCTATATCTCAGGAATGGATTATAGCACAGGTTCGGGAAAAAAATTATTATGGCGAAAGTGGCCTCGAGAAACGCCTGGAAATTATTTTCAGAATTGTAGGCCACCGCTAGAGAGCGTATTTGACAGTTAAAATTTTAAAAAGCAAAATTTGTCAAAATTTGCTCAGTTAAGGGGCATATTAAATATTATAATCAGATTCCTCGACAAATTCTGCATATTTTTTATTTGACAAGTTTCAGTCTATCTCTTCAAATAAGGGGTGGGGGAGAGTGGGAACCTTGTTAAGAAAAAACGCCTTTAATTCAGGTTCTGCTTGACCGATTTTAATAAACTTGATGTTGTTTGAAAGAGCTTTTGTTAAACAATAGAAAATT
Organism: Vesta saturnalis; assembly: GCA_036346205.1. Classification (NCBI taxonomy): domain Eukaryota; kingdom Metazoa; phylum Arthropoda; class Insecta; order Coleoptera; family Lampyridae; genus Vesta; species Vesta saturnalis. Next base: position 536,568 of record JARFJB010001958.1, read on the forward strand.
TGTAAATTTGAAGCAATCTGATTAATAACATAAATGCTAGAGGGCGCTGTTTAATATTTTTTTAATATTGTGTTTCTCTTTACAATTTTAAAAGGAACCATAAAAATTTAAGTAGGTCTTTAAAAAGTAGACTAAATTAGTAATAAAACAGTGAAAACTGCAAGTCGATATCTTTTTCCTATCCTGAGATATCGTAAGAAACAGGTAAATGGCAGGAATTGTTCTTCCAACGTCTAGTAGGCTAGTTGGCGTTAACGGAAATTATTAAATTTAGCCTGGATGAAAAGATCTTACATTGGTCTGCAGTAATTTAAACTGTTATCATACTAATGTTATGGTTGCCGCTAGATTACTTAAATGTAATGCTGTCGCTACTATTAAATCGAGATAACATTGTTCCTTCGTCATCTATAAATTTTCTGATGTCTTCATCAGTTGTAGCACTTAAAAGAGGTGGTGCTGTAACTGAGCAATTTTGCCAATCAATAAGCTCGTAATATTCACTGGCTTCGAAATTTATATGAAGAATAACAAATTCTCTTACATTCGTGTCCGTAGGTTTTTTTTGTGCGCGCCTTCAAGATTCTGCGTAAGCCTAGTTGTCTTATAGCAGGACGATCATCAGAGGTCATTGCTAAAAGAAGGTTTCCGGATGACAAAAATATGCATTTCTTTTGATAACAGGATCGATATCTGCCTTCAACTCGTTATTCAGGTAGCGTGACAACTGTATCATTTTGAAGACGTGTCTTGCTCCTTCACTACACGATGGCTTTGTTTTAATATTAAACCACACTGGCGTATACACTTTTACCACAAATTCTGTCAAAGATCTTAAAGCCGTAGACGGATTTTCACTTCCGACGTAACTACGCACTATTAGATTTGCCTTGGTAAGCCATCGTGCGTACGATAATTTACCTGGATTACGAGCTGCTAAATCCAGTGAGCACTTTCCACTAGAAACTGAATGAACTATTTCGTACAAATACTTTTGGTCACTGCTCAGATTCTTGATAACTGTCGCATCTACTATTGGTACAGTGGTATCAATAGGAACAAAATTTATAACTCGCAACTTTTCACATTCTCCAATAGTTTTCCTATAATGCCAGAGTATTCACGAGGTCCTAAAGTTTCTCCATCAAGATATTCAAAAATATGACGAAGGGCAATTCATTCATATGTAACTGGCATATCGACCATTGCAGAGGACGTTCCAGTTTTGTTTCTAAAAGACGCAAAACTCCATTTTTTTTCCTGTATTGACCGCTGTACCGTCGCAGCCTATTACTAAAAGATTTTGTGTACCAATATCAGATTCTTGAAAAAAATTAAGTGTAGATGTGGCAATATGTTTCCCTGTACCAGTTGTTGGTGTAATGTGGGCCATATATTTTGAACCTGGTTCTTCAAGTAAGGATATGTGTTCTTCAGATATTATTTTGCGATGAAATTTGTCTCCAATTTTTTCTTGGTACAACGTTTTATCCTTTCTGCCGTCGAAGTATAATCCTCTTATCTGTACCGTTGATGTTTCAAAGTTACTTTGTAAAGTAGACCGGTGTTTTCGACGTGCTCTTCGGTGCTTACTTCGGTCAATAACAGAAGAAGTGTCTTCTTTCGAAATAACTCCCATGTCTTGCAAAAGGGCGGATGCAAGTGCTGCTGCGGAACGGTCTGAAATGCCAAATTGATCCGAAATCCGAGCTTCATTGGGAATAGGCAATCTCATTTGCTGGCTTGTACTGCAACCTGATATTGATGTTGAAGATTCAGGTTTCACTTCTTCTTTTTTTGTATAATTCTCAAGTTCTACTGACATCTCAGATTCCGTTGAATAAGATATATTGTTTCCCTCGAATTTCGGAATGGTTTCATTTACATCATACACCTTGGCCTTCATTTGTCGTTCTTCTTTAGCTTGAAGTTTTTGTGTTTCAATTGCATCAACTTTCCCAACGACAAATTCTCTCTTAGATCGCTGATCTTGGAGAAATTCACGTTCAAGTAGTGGTATTTTACGTTTTTTAATACTCACGGATGAATCAAATGAGACACATTTACAAGCAGCGATATCAAACAATTTTTTTGAATCGTCTTTAAATTTCTTTACTTTTAAATTATAATTCTCATTACGCTTTTCTTTGGGATATCTGATAAGGGTTTGGTACTTACTCAGGATATCACGAATTAATTGAATAACACGATTTGTTGACACAGTGGGAGCTTTTTGCCAGATGGCTTCGATTTCATTGGTAAGCATCTGAGAAATTTCTAGAACACTAGGATCTTTACCGGAATTCCTGACCTTTAGTTCATTTCTAATAAGTAGATATCGCTTCATAATATCTTCTACAGTTGGCAAAACATTAGACGGTATAGTTGCAGGTGCACCAAATATAGGACAATTAGTAGTGCCCCTAGTATCTTTCACTGACAAACTCATTACGTACTGAATATTAATTACAATAACTATCTTAACTCTGCGGCTGTCACAACTGGACTGGACTGACTAAATTCGCCGAATCGAGCGGTCGAGCATAAAATGTTCAGAAACTAGTTTGAACTGGTTAAAACATGTTAGAAAACGGCTATTTCTAAATATGCATTGCTTTGTTTAATAAACTAAGCTGATCTCGGACATTTTTGAGATAAGATTCATTTAGTTTATCTTATTTACAAGAAATTTACGTATTTTATTTTCACTTGAGTGGAAGGTAAGATGAACTTTTTATTTTTAATTATAATTTCAGAAAATAGCTTACTATTAGTAAGCTAACGTTTTGTACGTATTAAAAGTTAAAAAAAAATAAAATGGAATATTTTAGATTTTTTGATGCATGGTAGAGCCCTGAAGACGTTTTTTTTTCAACTGAAATTTTAGGAAAAGGCATATTATATGTAGAGGCAACTTTTCCCACGTATTACAAATAAATGAAAAAATATCGATTTTTTCCCTCCAACCTAATGTACACTCTCATATTATTGCTAACTTAGTCTCCAAGCAATTTTATAAGGTTAAGTTTTCGAATATACAATTTTCGTTAATGGATTAAATAATAAATATCTTCGCTGTATACAGACCACCCTCCTTAACTAAAAATCAGTTTTTGAACGATTTGGGCGTTTTGTTAAAATACGAGACAAATTGAACATTTCAATAAGGCTGAAAATGGTCGAAAAATTACAAGTTGGGGTATTGGGACATGCGCAGCCGTATCATTTAGAATTGCAAAGTTCAATTTTTGATATCAATTGTAATTGTAAGTTATTCGCGCTTTTCGAGTTTACTATTACTGGAAGTGAAATATGAGAAGCTGCATAGTGCATTTTTATCAAAATGACAATTAAAAGAAAATCTACAATTTGTCAAGTGAGATCACAAATAATTATATAATGACAATTATTTGTCTTCTTGCACACACGGGGGTTTATGTTTATAGTCGGGCCGGCGAGAGGTGTCTTATGACTCATCTTTTAGTAAAGCATGGTTTAAGATTTTAAAAACGTATGTCGTTATTGGTTCATATAGTTAGTAATTTTGAATACCAACAAAACATCGTCAATGTTTCTAAGTTATTTTCAAATTTAAGCCGCGCTGTCAAATTTAAATAAAATTATTATTCGAATATCTCGCGATTTAGCATCCTAAAGGTCTTAAAAATCCCCGTCCACTCGTATAAATAAAGTCGAATTTCGTTTAAGGTCTGTTCGCACTTATTCTGGCATGTAAAGTCCACCGAGTGTGGGTAACCATATGATAAAAATATATTGAACAACTGTAAACGATTATCAGAACCGAGACCAGGTCGACAAAATTTTATTTTGGATCTGTATTACAAATTAATTATATCAATAATTTTCAATAAGAAACGAATTAGCTAGCAGTAGGCAGTGCCCGAATGAAGTGCGAAAAGTTTGGTTAATTGCGGAGGATCGTTTTTAGCCGACAGATCTCACTGCGTCAAGAGTCAAGACTGTAATTTGGTTATCGAAGCCACTTATAAATAACTGATTTTGTCATAAATACACTGTATTGGATGTTAGAAATGAGATTTATTATTAGTTAATAATTTAACCGATTTTAAAAATCTCACTTTACAGTTTGTCAATATATATATATATATATATATATATATATATATATATATATATATATATATATATAAAACTAATGTAAACCTAAGTACAGCTACAGATGTATATGTTAAATATAATAATTCTTTACAATGTTATAAAGTAACTATGATTCTAATTTTTGCTTTAAATTCAAATATTGGACATCTTATAATTAAAAGTCATCACCTTCACTTTCGCTATCATCTTCACTCGACTCTCCGACATTGATTACTAGAGGTTTTACCATGTCCTCAGTTCTTTTTTGAACGTCCCACCACTGCCTCATTTTCTTTTCTTTTCAGCATGTAAAATACACTTTTGCCACAGTTCTCCAGTTACTTGGTTTAAGGAATCCTTCCATAGCGATAAAACATTCTCGTCCCTGAAGCCATGTCTTCCAACGTTTTTGTTGTAATACTGTTTACAATTTGCCCATATTAACTCGATAGGGTTGAATTGCCAGTGATACGGAGGTAAACGTAAAATTCGATGTCCCCATTGATGAGCGATTTCGTCAATTGCATATATTTTTGAAACTTGTAAATCCTTGGCAATTTGTAATAAATCCACTTTCAGCATATCATTGGAATGAGGAATGTTGTGTTTTCTTAAAAATTGATCTTCTTTCTTCCTACTTGAAGGTAATTTTTCTACTAATGTAGAATGATAACTGGCATTGTCAAGAATTATCAAACGTGGTTTTTCTAAATTTGGTAAAAGCTGTTCTTGAAACCATTTTTGAAATAAATCAGCGTTCATATTATCGTGGTAGTCTGCTACTTTTACTGGAAAATACCAATGACGAATTAGGTATAAAACCATGCTTGTTGCCACCACTCAGCACGATAAAACTAAAATTTGTTCGGTTAAAAATATCTTTAACAAATCGGACTATTTTAATTACCGTTTCCCTTCTCCTAGCGGTTTGTTTTTTGTGCTTTTCAAATCATTATCATGCCATGATTTTCGAACGCTTCCTCGACTAAAAATCCACGTCTCATCCAAAAACACAGGATCGTAACTAATTTCACACCTTTTATTAGCAATATATTTTCGCAAAAATGTTGCTCGAGCACCAGCTATATGAACCTGCTCCATTAAACGCCTTCTTCCATCGTCAACTTTTGTGTAACAATTGTTTCAAACTCGTTTTACTTAAGGTAAATATTTTATCTTCTTTAAGTCTTTTTTGGAGTTTTTCGATAGTAATATGTGAGCCTAAAATTAAACAGTGATTAACTCCATTTCAACAATAATTTTTGAATTATTTACCACTTGTATGCATGGTGTAAATTTTTCGTTTCAAAACGTCTTTCACGTATTCGTCGACATCCTCTGACTTCGATTTCAAACGCAGCCTATGTTTTTCCGGTGAATCCGGCGCCGATTTCCCAGATTCTAAAGTGAGAGCCATTCTTGCCTTTGTCCGAGTTACGGTTTTCTCGGAAATGCCGCATGCGAGACCAGTTCGCTGCAACATAATATTACATAAATATAAATTTAAATAGTGAAAATTATTAGCGTACCTGGATAATGGAAGTTAAAAGTAAACTTGGCCCCCCGTTATCGCGTTCCATCTCGAAATAATGCAGTATATTCATTAACATTACTTGAGTTTGGCTTTTCAAAGATTTACCTTTTAATGACATCATTATTTGCTGCAAAATAAACAAATGCATTCAATCAATTGGAAATACATTTTGCATTATAAGCTTACCTCGTAATAGTGAATATTAATAATAATAGTTGTTTACAAATGCAATGGAAATTAATAAATTACGAAGCGAAAGATAAATTGTTATAACTACAAAACACGATGCGATTATGTGAAACGAAATACGAAGAATAATTTGAGGTTAAATAGCCCAGAAGACATCTGACAACGTCATGCGCTTTGACTTTAGAATCGACATACGTTTTTAAGTCCTGCATTTAAAAATATTTCAGACGTATAAATTATAACCCGTCTTTCTTTAAGTGGGAACTTCGCACTAAGATAAAGGGAAACAGATACATTTCACAGTAATAATTATATTCCCATTCTCGAGTCCGCCATGAGACACCTCTCCCCGGCGCTACTTTACACAGTACAGTATTCACTAGTGTGTAATTCCTAGTACCCCATGCGCAGTTTCAATTCGGATCATACATGGCTTCAAGGATTGTTTATCTAGTTATTAAGTAAGATATCTATGGGTATAACTTAAACGAATTTTTATCTCTATGTTTTAAAAAGATGTGGTGTAGCTGTTATCTTCAACTCGTGTGGGAGAATTAATTAAGGAAACGTAACCGTAGGTTGCTAATGTACTATACTCTATTCCATACTTCAGTCAGTATGGCTAGGATAGGGCTGTGCAATCCTTACGAGAAATTTTTTGTCGACGTTGCCAGTTCTCGGCAACAACCGATGTTCTAAATTTATGTATTTTAGTCAAAGCAGAGGTTCCCAACAAGTTTCTCAGCCGATGGTCGATGTCCGAGTTTATAAGTTATCTACTTGCAATAAATATAAAATTTTGCGGAGTAATATTGCCGCAATTATATTTAAAAAAATTTCTCATGTTTATTTTTTTATTTAGTTATCCCAATTAATAAATAATAAGTGTTTGATTCCTTCTTTGCAACAATTTAAAGGTACTTACTTTCTAACGGTGCATAATGGCACGCAATTAAGGTATTTAAGTAATTAACATATCTTATTAGGTGAAATTAGTGTGAATAAATATTATCTGTGTAATTAAAAATATTGGCTGATTTTTTTGTATTACAAATATATGTATTTTTTAAGTAGTATATTATGTAAGTTCTTAGTGTAAATAAATATGTGTGTAATTACAAATATTGTTTTAATTTGTTGGAATACCGCTGATAGGAATACAAAAGCAGGATTTATTTGTGATTGACAGGTGTGAACTCATTTAAAAATACTTTTGTGCTGAAATATGGCTACATCGCTTTGTATTAGAGCCCTGAAGTGTGGAATGCGGTATAGTATATCATTCTACACCATCATTGTGGTTATCAAGAAAAAAATTAAGATTGTCAATAGTAAAGAAATTGAACTGGTGCGTTCACGTCTTAACACTAGCACCGCCGGCTATTGTAAATACCTGAAACTGCCGTGGCCGGTCATTTTGACCTCTGCACAAGAAAGTTAATTTTGAGATGTATTCTTCATATTTTTTACACTTAATTGAGAAAGAAACATAAAAAACACATTTTAGGTAAATATTCATTTTAATTAAATAAAAATCAAATTGATTCTAATACATTTAGAATTCGGTACAGTTTTACATGCTGTATTACGCTCTACAGTTCAAACAAATAACGGTCTTTGTTAGACTTCCACATTTTCCACAAATATATTTGTTACACATTGAACAAATGCCAGCAGTTTTATTTTTGTCACATTTTTTAATTTGGCACTGATCACGTTTTTTTAGATTTCGTTGTATCAGATATGCTACTTCCGCCAGAATCTTGTTTCGAATCGAAATACTTTTTTCTTAGTTTCTCAGCTAGAGTGAAAATAAAGTCTCTTCTTTTTATTTTACTGCTTACGACTTCCTTATAAACTATCCAGGCGTTGGTTGTGGCAAGATCTAAAACATTGTAAAAAACATGAACTGGTCATCTATGCGAACCAGCTTTCGTAAAATATTTTCTAGCCATTTCGTCCAACACATCTACCCCAAACTTTGTTTCATTGTAATACAACACTGTCTCAGGATTCTTCTTTTTGCCATCATCTTTAGCCACAGTTGGATGTAGCGTCCGGTATCAGTCTTGGCGACCTTGCCTAGTTCTTCGGTTAACCCTCTTACACAGTCTACTCCAGTAACTTCTGCTTCTGAACAGAGTTACGAGTCTAGTGTCTCTGATAGCACTATCGAAGACCAAGTCCCGACTCCGGTTGCTTCTAACCCCTCCTCGTGTTGTACGACGAATTCAGGGGTTGTCGCGAGATGGAACTTGAAATTTAACGGGGAAGGATCACTGTCTCTAAATACGTTATTGGTTCGAGCGGAAGAGCTCGCAATGGCGAGAGGTATGAATGACGTTACTGTGTTTACTTCTGTGTCTGATCTTCTTGATGGCAAAGCTGTGTTACTGTTTCGGGCTAGGAAAAGTTTTCTCTTCTCATGGAAGGATGTCGTGAAACTGATTAAACAAGAGTTTCAACCTTTCGATTATGATGAACTCCACGACAAGATCAAACATCGAACTATGGGCCCATCTGAATCAATTGGTCTGTATCTGGCTGCAATGGAAGGTTTGTTTAGCCGTCTTTAAGAACCTTTTTCAGAGGTCAAGAAACTGTGTATAATAATGAAAAACTTAATCCCTTTCTATCAAACGCATCTGACGTTAGCTCAAATTACTTCGCTAGAACAATTACTTACCATTGGTCGTCAATTAGAGTATTGTAAATCTACTATGGAGAGCTATAAGCCTCTCAATTGCTAGAACCGGATCTTGCATGTATTCATCCTGACACACCTTCAAGGGTGGCTAATGTCAGTGAACTGTCTACTGCTCGGAGGAACGTAGTCGGTCCTATTTCTTCTACTTCTGCGTTACCTACTACAAATACTAGAACGGTCGTGTGCTGGAACTGTGGTCGTAACGGTCACTTGTCACCCAGGTGTCCTCAACCCCAAAAGCGTCATTGTTACGGTTGCGGTGAACCAGGAGTTACGCGCTCTAGTTGTGCTAAGTGCTCGGGAAATGGTCGGCGGGGCCAGTAAGCCGATTACTGGTCTCTACGGTCACTCTGAATTCGGCAACTAACTTGGAGGGTCTAGACGATCGTTACCGATACTGTTTGGATTTTATTTTGGCCAGTGTGCGAGGAGATGAACGACCCTATTTGAACATTACTATCTTGGATAAAGCTTTTAAACGACTTTTGGCTTCGGGCGTGTCTCGTACTGTTGTGGGAGGTCCTGGTTGGGAGATATTTTAGAGTTACGGTTTTAATCTTTCTAATTCTTCTATCTCTGCTTGTTCCTTGGCCGATGGGAAAGAATGTCACATTCTGGGGACCGCCCTATTGCCAATTACTGCGGAGAAACGTATTAAACTGCTTGAAGCGCTGGTAATTTAATTTAGTTTAATTTAATTAAGATCACGTATTTTAACCGAAAATAATGACTCACCTACTTCAGGACACGGTGGGGTAACTAAAACTCTCACCAGACTCGCTACTTATTACTATTGGTCGAGAATGCTTGCCGATGTTTCCCGATATATTCGCCGGTGTGTTAGGTGCGCTTCTCACAAAGTGGAACAGAAAGCTCCTCCTGGACTTATGGCTCCTCGAGCTACGGCTACTCAGCCATGGCAAGTACTTTGCACCGATTTGGTTGGCCTTTACCACGCTCCACCAGAGGGCACAATTATATATTAGTGGTAGCTGATATTTTCTCCAAATTTTCTTGTTTTTTTTTCTTTGCGGTCAGCTACCGCTAGTAGTGTTGCTAAATTATTTGAAGAAAAGATATTTCTAGTTTATGGGACTACCCAGTATATCATTGCGGATAATGGCGTAGTTTCGAGGGAAATAATTTAAGAATCTCTGAATCGTATCGTACCACCATCCTTCATACTGTCAAATACCATCCACAAGCAAACCCCACAGAGCGTATCAATCGTGTTTCAAAAACAATGCTTACGGCTTATGTTCAAAAGAACCATCGCACGTGGGATAAAGAATTAGCAAAGATTGGTTGTGCTATCCGAACTTCAAAACACGAAGTCATGGGTTATACCCCTTATTTCGCCTTTTGCGGGCGGGAACGTTCTATACGGAGATCTTTTTGGGAAACCTCCTGATCCTATCGAGATAGACACTCCTGACCGTACTTCCATTTCGAAGAATGCTCATAGCCATGAGGCTGTTCGTAATTCAATTATTCTTAAACTAAAGAAAGCGTACCAGATGAACTAGTTGATAAAACCGGTAATACTATTGGCATCTGGCACTGCAAAGATGTTAAGCCTGATCATACGTCACAACCTCCGGATCACCCCGATGAATAGGGATGTCTACTGAAATGTTCGACAGGTAGCCTAGTATTGTGCAACTTGATTTTCTTTATGCTATATATATATATATATATATATATATATATATATATATATATATTTGGTTGTGGTTTCCACAGCAGCTTCTTTGTTCTCCGTTTCCTACTCAGACTGTGCGAAAGGTCGCACCTCAGTACAGTTGACAATAACCTCTTCCTTTTTTTTCCTTTGGGTGGCTGGTTGGGATCTGCTAGGGAAGGAATTTTAGGGGTTACATTCACTGCTTTTTTTCCCCAACAGGGATTGGGTTTCAGGATTTTAGGGCTACGTCGTCCTGAGTGTTTACTCTAATTTAATTCTTTTAAGCTTTCTTTCCTTCCAGACTCTTTCATTTTGGGGAATTTGTAACGACTAAATTTCATCTATTTCAATATATTAAACCTAAGTAGCTAAACCTTTACAATGATAGACACACTTTACATTTTACTTCAAATTTTATTTATTACAATTTGTCAATAACAGATAGGCAACACACTTTACATGTAACTTCCAGTTTGATTTATTATGTTTAAATTATTGCAATATTAAGATGATAGCTAACTTCATTTTGTTTACATTTCCTTTTAATTTGAAATCCTTTTATCAGTTTTCGCGGCGCAACTAAAAGTAACCAGAAAATAGAATTTTACCGACTGGAAAAAGAATTTTATTTGATACTTCCTGTTTTTTTTTTTACAAAGTACATGTGTGAAGGTTTGAAGCACATGTTCTGAGTTTTTAACTCGTACCAAGTTTTATTTGGGATATTCTGCTTCACCTAAAATTATACAATTTAGTAATTTGCTACAACAAATTTCTAAGTGATGTCTAAATGGTATATCGGAAAGATTTCGGATGTTACACACATGATTCACGAATAAACCAACCAAAATCTCAGGTACCGTTACATTATGTCTGGCGTTGTAAGCCCTTGTACATTCAACGGTTTCTTTTAGGTTTTTTTCTGGTTGCTAACCACCAACGTTCTTGCTTCAAAAGAAAGAATATCGAGAGGTAACGAGAGCTGTTACTTCAACAAGTAAAACTTCAATTGATGATCACTTGTGAATTGCTTTACCAACTAGTCTAACTCTCGTCAGCTTCAGAATCTTGAAGGAGGTAAAGGTCAGATCATTTCAACTAATTTTCACTATTACTGCCGTATAATTACTTACTTCGTACATGTGGTCAGTCTTGAACTTACACTCAATCTATAAAACACCTTAGTGAATTGTCAAGTTGGTGTTAGAATTGGACAATTACTTCCAGCAACAACACTGATATGTAGCACAATAATCGCATAAACGTTATATATTTTTTTGAGGTTATAAGAATTTTTTGAGTGTGACAATTTTTTTGTCTATTGGAACTACTGATAAGTACTGTAGGTACTGTCCTGAGTACATATAGATATATACAGGACAACTCGCTAATGAGTAGTAGATTTTTTTTTGCAATATAAATTTCAATATTAATTAATATACAGAGTTCCTCTGTGTAATCTAAATTTCACTATCGCTTACTATAAGATATTTTATTTTTGTGTAATATAAATTTTGTTTAATTTAAACATTGAATTCTATCCATTAATTAGTATAATCTTTTATTTCTAGAGTTAATTTACTGATTTGTTATCCTCAGGTAGGAAGTCGCACCACTACTTTTCTTTATTACTAATTTATTAATAACTTGCGATTTCTTTAAATTATATACTGCGGAGTGACTCGCAAAAGTAACTAAGAAGTCATTTTTTTAATCGTTAGTTGTGTTGCGGGAAAAAAGGATAACAAAAGTATAACTTTAGTTTAGAGCTCTAACCCGATTTTCGGATTATAATAATTTTGTTGTTGTGTTTTGGGTAATTTTTGTAGGTATTGTTGGACTACATATTGTCCTCCAACGCAATTGGGGTTTATGGGGTAATTCTTGACGAGACCACTACCACCGTATTGTAGTACTGCTTCACTATTAAGATTTTTCGTCTACTTTTTTTGGTAGTTACTAAATTTATTAAAGTGGTAGTGAAACTCCCGTTGGGAGGATCGACTTAAATTTTATATGTCAATCAAGTTCGTTTTAGCTTAAATATCGTTAATAGGTTTTATTTTTGCTTTTCATTCATTTTCCTCAGTTACAAATTTTGTTACAGCGCATAATTATTTTTAGTTATATTGGGGTTTATTATACGAGTATTCTCGATTTACTTTTTTTTCCTTTTTGTTTGTGTTTGACTGTTCCTATCCTTTCAAACTTTGGGGGCTAAATCAAAGTTTGTGGCGTTCAACATCCCTCCTTGTTCTTCTTCCTACTCCTTTCTCTTTTCTTACTGTATTTCCGTTTCCACCCGATGCTCTGCCCTCACGACTAGCCGGCACGTCACCTTCGGACACTGCAGCAAATTCTGCTGTAACAACACGCTCACACACGGTCACACACGCTCACACGCTCACACACGCTCACACACGATCACGCACGATCTCGCACGATCACACATGCTCACACACGCTCACACGTTCACACACGCTCACACACGCTGACACGCTCACACGCGCTCACACACGCTCACACACGCTCACACGCGCTCACACGCTCACACACGCTCGCCACTCACGCACTCTCGCATTCACGCACCCACGCACCTACGCACCCATGCACTCACACACACACTGACACACTCACAGAATATACACATCCTTTCCATCACGAAACAAAACTCACAAACAGATGCACACTTCACTTCAACACGTATCACACATTCCTAAACAATAGCCACCATGGAACCGCCTCTTAATTAAAAATTGCTTCCCATCCACTCCTTTTCAACTTCCAGCGCACCTACATCTCGAATGCGTTGCTGCGACGGTGCACTTTCCCACTCCGATAGTATTTATTTCTAATTTCAACCCGCCCGGCCACAAAACCCTATGCGATGACCTTTTAATCTACGCCTCTAGCCTCCCTAATGCAGTTATCCCAGGTGATATCAATGCTCGCCAATTCGGTGACACCGCAACTAATGGCAACGGTAACATGTTATCCCCCGCTCTGTTGCAGTTGCCGCTCTTGCGAATCGCCAACACACAGCCAACATACTTCGAACATTTAGGTGCCTGAATAGTAGAGTATATCATAGTTTCCGAACCCATAGCTCACTATTTCGTGTGTGCTTTCTAGGCACCACGATCACATCAGATCATATACCCCTACTGGTCGAAACTTAATTTTTTTCCCGCTCCCCCTACACCTCAATACACAGTCTTGAAAGATTTTTCGAAAGCAGACTGGAATGTGTTCTCCGAACACATCTCCAACAACCTTCCTACACCCAATCTTCAAACAACACAAGATCTGGAGAGAGCCATTAGAGACCTAACTTCTGTAATTACGGAAGCGTTCGATATCTCTGTCCCATTAAAAACATTGCGATCTAGGGATCCGGCTCTCAAGACCGAATATAATCGCCTTAATCAGGCGAGAAGCCAACAAACACGCTGAAGACTCCTGGACCAAAGCCACCTCTCAGCTGGATTATAGAAATGATACTCTTCTGGCAGCAGTTCGATAGACTGACCAGAAGGAAAGTCAACCCTAAATTCCACCTAACCGACCTTCAGGGCAACCTAATCTCCTCCGACTAAGGAAAGATCGATTTCTTTGCTCATGACCTCCAGTCCATTTTCCGATCCCCAGATAATCCCCAATTCTATAACCGGTTCAAGGCACTCCTCGAGGGTCGCTTTGAAGAATTCCGGAACCTTAGCCTTCCTGAAATCCAACTCGATAACGAGACTCCTTTTTATGCCCCCATCACGACTGACCAGGTCCACATATATTTCAAAAAAGGGAGAAATTCTGCCCCAGGTCATGTCGACCTAAATCGAAAGATCCTCCGTCATATACCTGACCCAGCCCTCCATTTACTATCCAACATCTACAACCAATGCTTAATCATATTCCACTTCTCGACGGCATGGAAATCGGCCTCGACCTTAATGATACCCAAACCTCACCCTGACCTAACTCACCCTCCTATAGATCAATCTCCCTCTTGAGTTGCCACGGAAAATGCTTTGAGCAGATTCTAGCCAGGCGACTCGGACCACCTCGAATTTAACGACCTCCTTTCCAACAACCAATTCTGTTGCGGTCCCAACCGAACGTGCACGATCTCTTGTTGAAGCTGCTTACAGAAACCACCAGAGCATTCAATCACAAGCAATGCAATGTGGCTGTGTTTCTCGACATTAAGCAAGCATTCGACAGGGTCTGGCACGCCGGTCTCCTGCACAAGATCCGTAACGTCAACATTTCCGACCCCTTCTCCAAACTCTTACTCTCGCACTTGACCAATTGGTCAGTTCGGGTCAAAGTAGGGAAAACCTGAGATCCTTTCCAACCTACAGCAGGCGTACTGCAAGGTTCTGCTTTAGCCCCGATCCTTTATATTATCTTCGTATCCGATATTCCCGAAGTCTCACAACCCGGAGTAGTCGGCCTCCCAGCTCATTTCAAAACCCTATGGAGCTTCTTCAACTGGGCGAACCGGTGGAGTCTCCGTCAATCCCACCAAAACCCAAACAATTCTCTTCCTACATCCTAATTACACCGAAGATAAGTTCCTCAAGCTTGCCTCCAGAAATGTTTCACTCACCCTAAATCAAGAAAGGCTAACACTCCAAGATGATGTCAACTACCTACGAATCCTATTCACTAGGACCCTCAATTGGCTCCCCGATTTAAAAAGAACACTCAATAGGATTAGAAATCTCGCAAACCTACTGGGCGCCCTCCGGGGTAGAATCAGAGATTGCCACTTCAACACACCTACAAAACATACATCCACCCTGTTATGTATTTTCGAGCACCCATATACACCAATATAAACCCCAATCACCTTTCCTCTATTGCCTCCTGTGAACGCCGAATTTTTAAACGCATACATAGGTTACGCATTAGGTACCCTAGTGACTTTACAACACAACACGCAAATATACCACCAATCACACACAGAATCCAAACACTTCAGAAAAACTTTACGCATAAAAGAATTTTCGGCGATACTATCCCAACGACAGAAATCCTTACCACTCCCTACAACTACCGTTTTCCCCAATTCCCACGAAGAAAACCTAAATTAAAATTCAAGAATCCCCGCGATCCTTACACAACTCCTTGACGACATCCCCGAGGAGATAGAGAAATCTCTAGATAAAATCCCATATGCCCGCCGCATCCCCCCGTCTATTCGATGACGACCTAGCATGAAACCGGACAACGAATCGGATTAATCACACTAAGCACGTTACACCCCACTAAACAACACACACTTAAACCAATTAACACATTATTAAATATTCAAATCAATCTAAATCTTTTTTTTTCTTTTTTTACACCAAAAATAACCACATCTCATGATTGTAAACTATGCAATAACACAAAACATCACAACACCAACAAGCATGGATTGACCAGGGCTGAAGAGGAGAAGGACTCTTGAACAATCTATGACTAAGATATATACACACATATATATATATATATATATATATATATATATATATATATATATATATACATATATTTATTTATTTATTTATTTATTTATTTATTTATATATTTATATGTATGTATATGTAAGCAATAAATAAGTGATTACTACTAACCATAAGCATAAGCATACTAACAAAAATAAACGTACTTTTATTTTGTATGCGGTTAGTTTCTGCGCGACCCCTCGTTGTGTTGGGCGTTATTGTATTGTTTTCCGACTACGCAACATTAAAGATTACAGCTATTTACAAATCAATAGTTCAGGTACATATTTTTACCAAGTAATCACAAAGTTATTGTTCTCTGAAAGTCATTTAAAGATTAATCAGTTAATTGAAATTGCATTATTTGATTGTCTATGCTCTTGCTAAATGCCACCAAATGTCTTCTCGCAATACAAAATGTACTTTCGTTTTGAGGCATACATTAGGTAAAGTTAAATTTTTCATAATAGATAATATTGCTATTATATTCACAATCATGTTATCCTAATTGCGACCTCGACATCCAGAATTTTCGTCAAATCAAATACAATACAATACTAATCATTACTGTAAGATTTGTTCGAATCTTTTATAGTGTCAACAGTTACAGTATTGTATCAGGAACTTTTGGTGTTTAGGAAAACTACATATTAGACAATAAATTTATTATAGAAAAACATGAAAAAAATTTTAGAAACAATAAAACTGCTTATCCTTTAGGTATTAAATCGTGTATAGTTAATGTATCTTTATATAAATAAAAATATGATAAAATCATATAAAGGTAAATAAAAAGTAAACGATTGAATACTTAAACGATATCTATTTTAATCATGTGCGATAATCGTGAAAGTTTACATTTTCATATTTTGGAAGCAAATGTTCAAAATGTAATTTTCGACCTTGCACACACAGTTTTAAAAATCTAAATTGCAAACGTCTATTCATTCCTTGTATAGAAACATATTTTATGACAAGTACTAACATTTACATTTTTATTTTCACTACAAATAAATTTATGAATTCAATAGAAGATATCCTTCTGTAATTTGTGCTTTACGTGTAAAAACGAATAATAAATCCGTCGAAGTTGCGCTAGTGGCTGAAACGCACTTTTCAAACGTGATCTTCTACACGTATTCATAAATCAGGAAAGATTGTTTTTCAAGTTTTGTTTAAGAGAATATTGCATTTGTATGTAAGTTATAATTTACAGCGGACGATGTGGCCCGAGTGCATTGGTGGACGTTGTGACCAAGTAGATCTTAGATCAACTCTAGAAGTAGGCGTGGACCAGAAAAAGAAAAGTGAGCGATACAATCAACGTCGGTGGGCGATTTAACCAGTGCAAGTCGGTGGAGATTGTAGCAGAGTGGAGATTGTGAGCAGTGTGAAGGTTGGGACCAAATTTAAAGTTGGGCGTTGAGACCAGAAAAAGAAAAATGGACGTTACGACAAATGTCGTTGGGCGATATGACCACAAGGCAGCGGTGGAGGTTGTGACCAGAGTGGAGGTTATGACCAAATTTAAAAGTGGACGTTGTGACCAGCTTGGCATAGTATGCGGTTGGCGTTATGACCAAAGTGGACTCTGTGTATAGTGGGTGAAAATAAATAACGTAATAATAAATGTCTTCACAGTTGAAATCCACAATTGTAAAAAGAACCCAACTTCCTGGATAAGGTTATTACATTACATTATGTAAATAAAACTTTCCCACCTTCGATTGTTTGAGTCAATTCAATAGAAAACTAGTAAATGAATAGTTAAAACAAAATATTTTCATAGATTTGTTAGATTTAAATTATAACTTACATACAAATGCAATATTCATTAAACAAAACTTGAAAAACAATCTTTCCTGATTTATGAATACGTGTAGAAGATCACGTTTGAAAAGTGCGTTTCAGCCACTAGCGCAACTTCGACGGATTTATTATTCGTTTTTACACGTAAAGCACAAATTACAGAAGGTTATCTTCTATTGAATTCATAAATTTATTTGTAGTGAAAATAAAAATGTAAATGTTAGTGCTTGTCATAAAATATGTTTCTATACAAGGAATGAATAGACGTTTGCAATTTAGATTTTTAAAACTGTGTACAAGGTCGAAAATTACATTTTAAACATTTGCTTCCAAAATCTGAAAATGTAAACTTTCACGATTATCGCACATAATTAAAATAGATATCGTTTAAGTATTCAATCGTTTACTTTTTATTTACCTTTATATGATTTTATCATATTTTTATTTATATGAAGATACATTAACTATACACGATTTAGTACCTAAAGGATAAGCAGTTTTATTGTTTCTAAAATTTTTTTCATATGTTTTTCTATAATAAATTTATTGTCTAATATGTAGTTTTCCTAAACACCAAAAGTTCCTGATACAATACTGTAACTGTTGACACTATAAAAGATTCGAACAAATCTTACAGTAATGATTAGTATTGTAGATTAAGTATTTGATTTGACGAAAATTCTGGACGTCGAGGTCGCAATTAGGATAACATGATTGTGAATATAATAGCAATATTATCTATTATGAAAAATTGAACTTTACTTAATGTATGCCTCAAAACGAAAGTACATTTTGTATTGCGAGAAGACATTTGGTGGCATTTAGCAAGAGCATAGACAATCAAATAATGCAATTTCAATTAACTGATTAATCTTTAAATGGCTTTAAGAGAACAAAAACTTTGTGATTACTTGGTAAAAATATGTACCTGAACTATTGATTTGTAAATAGCTGTAATCTTTAATGTTGCGTAGTCGGAAAACAATACAATAACGCCCAACACAACGAGGGGTCGCCCAGAAACTAACCGCATACAAAATAAAAGTACGTTTATTTTTGTTAGTATGCTTATGCTTATGGTTAGTAGTAATCACTTATTTATCGCTTATATAACATACATATATATATATATATATATATATATATATATATATATATATATATATATATATATATATCAATTATTAGGGATGCAGCCTATACTAATGGGTGACAAATTAAACTCTTTTCACTTTATTTTGAGAGCTTTGAAATTTATTAATTTCTTCATCAGTCAATCTAAAAGATATGTTACAAGTCACAAAATTACTAAATACAAAATTACTAAAATTACTTACAATGATTTGAGATTGTTATAGAAAATTAAACATCTATATAAAGAAAATAGAAACTGTTAAATTAAGTACTAATAATATAATTATTTTAGCTTGGTCAATCAATTAATAAATGTATTATTAAGTAGTTTGATTATATTGTCAAATTTTGAAAGTTGATAATAAACAATATTCAAAGATATCTTTTAATTTAGTTTATTAATTTTATATTTTGAAATTTGTAATCAAGATGTAAGATGTTAGAATAAATGACATTTAAATTTTGAATATCAGACCTAGAATTCATTGCTAAAGGTTCACTACGTATATGTGTCATTTCAAGAAAAGTCTTTTAAAGAGTTAGTTTCAATTTCCAAAACTTTTGTGTTGTCATAATCAGGGTGGTGTCTCTTATTAAGGACGTGATTTGCTAAAGCACATGTATTTTTATTATTACGAATATCACATTTGTGTGAAATAATTCTAGCTTTAAGAGGTCTTGAAGTAGTACCTATATATTTCTCATCACAATTAATACATCCAATACTATAAACAACATTAGTTTTATCCTGTAATTTAGTTTTATCTTTAACTGAAGTAAATAAGTTACCAACTTTTTTTAATGCTCTAGTTGATATTTTAATAGTATCATCTTGTTTTAGGATGTTAATGATTTTGGGTGTTAATTCTTGTATGTATGGAATTGATCTGTATTTCAAAAGGATACTACGGTCATTATCTATATTGTTATTATTTAAGGTAGTTTGTAATTGTGGTTTTTTATTGTCAATAGGTGTTGAATAAATTAATTTTTTAGTCAAACTAATAGGGTAAGAATTATCTATAAATAAGTTATAAAGTTTTTTTAAGTTATTTTTTAATAATGTTGGGTGACTTATATTGTATATATGTTTAATTTGTCACCCATTAATATAGGCTGCATCCCTAATAATTTTTAGTTGTTTTATAAACTATTCAGCCAAAACTAATATTTATTATTTATATATATATATATATATATATATATATATATATATATATATATATATATATATATATATATATATATATATATATATATATATATATATATCTTAGTCATAGATTGTTCAAGAATCCTTCTCCTCTTGAGCCCTGGTCAATCCATGCTTGTTGGTGTTGCGATGTTTTGTGTTATTGTATAGTTTACAATCATGAGATGTGGTTATTTTTGGTGTAAAAAAAAAAGATTTAGATTGATTTGAATATTTAATAATGTGTTAATTGGTTTAAGTGTGTGTTGTTTAGTGGGGTGTAAATTCGTTGTCCGGTTTCATGCTAGGTCGTCATCGAATAGACGGGGGGATGCGAAGGGCATATGGGATTTTATCTAGAGATTTCTCTATCTCCTCGGGGAGGTCGTCAAGGAGTTGTGTAAGGATCGCGGGGATTCTTGAATTTTAATTTAGGTTTTCTTCGTGGGAATTGGGGAAAACGGTAGTTGTAGGGAGTGGTAAGAATTTCTGTCGTTGGGATAGTACCGCCGAAAATTCTTTTATGCGTAAAGTTTTTCTGAAGTGTTTGGATTCTGTGTGTGATTGGTGGTATGTTTGCGTGTTGTGTTGTGAAGTCACTAGGGTACCTAATGGATAACCTATGTATGCGTTTAAAAATTCGGCGTTCACAGGAGGCAATAGAGGAAAGGTGATTGGGGTTTATATTGGTGTATATGGGTGCTCGAAAATCCATAACAGGGTGGATGTATGTTTTGTAGGTGTGTTGAAGTGGCAATCTCTGATTCTGCCCCGGAGGGCGCCCAGTAGGTTTGCGAGATTTCTAATCCTATTGAGTGTTTTTTTACATCGGGGAGCCAATTGAGGATTCTAGTGAAGAGGATTCGTAGGTAGGTGACTTCATTTTGGAGTGTGAGCCTTTCTTGATTTAGGGTGAGTGAAACATTTCTGGAGGCAAACTTGGGGAACTTATCTTCGGTGTAATTAGGATGTCGGAAGAGGATTGTTTGGGTTTTATTTAAATTGTATTTTTTTTTTTTTCTGATTTGGTTGAAAATTGGTATATTGGGTCTTTGTTGTATTCTAAATACATTTTCATAATACAATTTTTCGATATCATGTCAATTTAACCCATTTATCGGCATCACAGTTAACATTTTTCAAAATTCTCGACAAATCTATGGTCACGTGACAAATGTCACAATGGATTTTTTGGTTGTCGGACATGCAGAAACGATCCGCCTATGGAGTTTTTCAGAAATTTCAATAATAAAAATGTTTCCCATGTGTGTCCAACTTTATGGCGGTCCCTGTATATATATATATATATATATATATATATATATATATATATATATATATATGGTTGCATAATGAGAATGGACTATGAATAGTTGTTATTAATTCCCAATAAAAATAAATTGCCAATATTGCAGTTTTGTTCTATTTATATATTTACTTGTTTTCACTGGTTTAGAAATGTTATTGCTTTACGGAATTGGTTTAATCCAAGAGCTCTCAATTCTTGTTGTATACTATTCCATAAAGTAGCTACATTAAATTGGAACGATCGTTTGTATAGGTTTGTCCTATGTGGTGGTATGGAAATAAGCCTTACCTACGGTAAGTGATCTTTTCCCAAAGATAGTTCAGGCTTTTATTTTATTTGTAGACAGTTAATATATGTACTTAATCGTAGTAGTCGAATAATGGAATGGTGGAAGAAAGAGACAGTATCCAAACTTTTGGGACAACCTAACAACTTGGAAGGAGAGAAAGGTGTACGTTTCCAATGTGGTTATCAAGAAAACCATCGAGAAAAAAGAACATACCAAAGCTTCCCAAAGATTACACTCACTTTTCTGTAATTTAGCTATTGGAGTCAGAAAAATCAAAGACAGACACTTGCTATAGGTTTGGCGAAACTGATTCCGATTTGCATGCGTCTACTTTCGTCTGACTTTTGATAGATTTTTGTGCTACGACATGATTTTCAAAATACTGACAACAGGATTTTCTCTTGTCAGTATAGATCTTTCAAAAAAACAACGAAGATGGGATTCATTTGCTTTTCTTGCGTTTACTTCAGTTCCTGAATACATTTCGGTTCGGCAAAAGAGATAAGTTTGCGTTCTTCATTGCCATCTTTTACTGACATAACAATAAGATAATCTCTTATTGACCTACAGATGCTTGAGTTGTCAAGTTACTGTTAAATTACCAATTAACGTTTGGGTAAAATTATCAGGCGAGCAAAGATAACCCATACCAAAAGATTACTTTCAGTTCTGACGAATCTTTTCTGTTTGAGCCCGCTGAAAGGGGAAGATGAAAGTCTCTGGAAAAAACTGGAAGCTGGCTTGCATCAGTATACAAAAATAAAGTTCAGTTGAAAGATTTTAGCAAATTCAAGGGAACATTCAAATAAAAAATAAGTATAACTTTATTAATTAACCAATAATATATTATGTTCTTACAACACGTATGAATTGTTCAATTCGTTGCCTATCTAGGAGGCACAACGCATCGACGATTGTGTATCCCCATTCTTCGTCCGGAACCTGCTCCTCATTATTTCGTGCCTGCATTTCTTTTGTACACTGATCGCATAAACCGAAATGCGCGCACGGAAGTAAAACTGTAGCTGACGGGACTTCCTTACAAAGTATGCATAACACATCTTCGGATCGCTCTTTTGGCTGTCTCGCCCGCACATTATCGTTTAATTCTCCAACAATACTGTTATTGTCTGCAACTTCTGTTACAATTTCGGACCTGCCTTCTTCCTCCCTCTAATTTTCCACTGGCATACCCACATTTCCTGCATTCCATGCAAAGAAACGACATATAAATTATCTTTGTAAAAGGAAGTTTTGAACATTTGTTGCTTAAAAAGCCACTGTTACGTTACTTTTCTAAACAATGCGTCAAATTTGTACCGCGCATGTGTTGAATATCTTACAACTCATCCACTATTTGATATCCCCTTGGCACATTTCCATCCAAAAATACCAAGAGCTGCTCTTCCTTAGTAAAAGATGATTCAGAATCATTATCTAGCAGGTTACGATATAAAATAGCTTGTGTAGTAGAACACCGTTTCCAGAACAACAAGCACGTTTTCGTTATAGTTTAAATGATCGACGGCTCTTTGGATCCGCCTATCATTTAAGCGATATTTTCGTTTGCCAAGTACCCGTATCTGAAGGACCCGATCAACGAAGGCAGATACTCCCCTAATGGTAGTTGCCGATATTTTCCTCAAACAATCTGGAAGACAGTAGTGTTATGAAATAGTGAAACACCTAAACAGCAGTTTATGACTTGTACGATACGAATTCATTGTTTACTTACCAGTAAATTCTCAAACGTGAGGGCCTCTTATGCAAAAAATTCGCGCCAAACTAGCGTGGAATGATTCAGCGTCATTGTTTGTTCTACGTACGATTTTGATTTGTTGTGCCCTTGTGGGTATTATACGTGGCATTGTGATAGAAAAGGAACCTATATATTTACTGAACAATGTGAGTGTGTGTCTTATGTGTGTGTCGGAATTCTTGCTCACAGAAGATTGCATGTAGTGAAAAATAAAGCTTTAAAAAATATAACACAAAAGTACCTCATTAAGGTTTGAAATTCGGTTGTCAACTCCATTTCGGTTAGAAATCTATTAATGTGCTGAACTCCTTCAGGAAAATGGTTAGTTGGGAGAAATGGTAATGAAAGTAACCTTTTCATTGCCTTTTGCGTCACCAAATTGTCTTTTATGAGCCCTGCCATGCCCAATACTGCAGACCTCATTATTGCCTGAGAATTCAATAAAATCGATTAGGTTGTATTCGTTTATAGAAATACATATATGCTAGGTGATTCAAATTCGAGTTTTTCTGTAAAAAACAAGAGCAATATCCTGAGGTGGACGAATTGAAGGATTTGTGGTTTCCGTGAGCTAAAATAAGGTTGCAGATAATCAAATTTTCCCAATTGCAGAATTATTAGAAGTGTCAAATTTAAACTGTAAGTATTTCTTTCAAACCGAGTGAGGCTCGATTTTGGACCACCATGTATATATTTTTAAAATCCTAAGTTGATAACTGTAGGTAACTACTATATACTTAACTCACTTGGCAATAGTGAAAATAGGAACCTGTTCGTAGCGTTGGGAAAACATTCATGTAGCGAGCGTGTTCATGCAGCTTCATCATCGGTCATTATTAACTGGCGACTAAACCTTGGCATCAATTCTTTTAGATTTTTATATGCATCGACAGTACGACTTTCCATAAGTGCAAAAGCACACGGAACGGCCTAAAAATGATAACATTTATTTAGTTCTTGTATTATTGCCAATGGATATCGATTTCCGCTTTTACAACGTTAAAAATTGAAAACATTTACATTCATTCGTTCCACACTTTAAAATGTTCTCATCATATTATACAAGTGTTATATTTAGCACAGCCTCATGATGGCATGAAAGTCGAAATCGATCGTTATTAGCAATAACATTTCAAAGTTTGTCTATCTTCTCCCCAACTTGGTTAAAAGTTTTCCGGAAATTGAGAATCTGTTTACCAAAATTAGTTTATGGCGATGATTGTTATAGCATGCGCATTAAACATTTTAATAGAGGGTTTTAATTCAGTAAATACTGTAATGAGTTTGTTTGAAAAGCTAGATTTAAAACAAAAAGAAGTAAATATGACAACGCTTACCATTTCATATTGAATGACAATAATGGTGAATAACTGACTATTTTGTGGATGCCTTGGCCTTGTCTTGAAAGTTCCGTCTATATGGAGTTCTTTGGCAGAACTGAGTAAAATTGACAAATCCTCTGCCAAAAAAATTATAGTCGTTGCTGCGTCTGAACCGACAGTGCCTCTACAGAAAGGTTTTCCATCTTAAGACACCAAATCGCAAACTTTCTTTGTACACTTCGCCAAATTCGTGAAAAGTAGTATGCATAATGGGCTAGTTTCTGGTGCGCTGCCTCCTCATGGATTTGGATAAAGCAGGAAATGCAATTTGCGCTGCTGCGTCGATACTACAATTGGAAATGAAAATTGTAGTGTCCTAATCTTCAAAGTAGTCCGTGTTAACTGATATGGTACAATATTTCAGTATTTTAATTTTTGGTATGTGCTGCCGATGACAAATTGCGCATGCCTTATCTACATAAATAGGTATTTTTACAAATGGTTTAAATATTACTTTCAATGTCAAATTACTAGAGCGCTGGTGGTGTAGTGGTAGAAGTCTTCTTCCACGCTGTTGGTGCAGGTTCGATTCCCGGCTCGTGCACTTTTTCTTTTCTCTTAGGTTACAGTAGTTTTGTTTATCTAATCCACTTTTGTTAGGTTATTGTAGTTTTGCTTATCTAATCTAATTATGTTAGGTTACAGTAGTTTTGTTTTTCTTATCTAACAGATACTTGCTAGCGCATCGGCACATCCGATGTCTTCCTATGTTCCTTTGTTTACCATCTACTAATTTAAAGCAGATAAAATGTAACATTTCAGTTAGCGCGTGTGTAGTTAATTCACCGTTCGTATAAAGGAAATACAATTTTAATGTTGCAATCACGATAAATCTTAGCGGCTCCTTTCCATATAGGAACGAACTAACAAAAATTTCCAAAATATACATTTACTATAATATTAAATATAGGTTAATTTTCCTATTAGTATTGATCCGTTGATTAATTTTGGTTAATAATTTGGGGCAATATTCAAATATTATTTTGGTACCATCTCATATTTTTGAATCATTTCTTAAAAAAGTAAAACTATTCGTGCTTACCTGGCGCTGATGCGTGCAAATATAGTTTTAATATCGTCATTTGTTGAAACTGCCGCCGTGATCATTTGGTGTTTAAGTTGCAACGCGTCCTTTTTGCTTACGTCGGGTGGATGCATCTATGCCTAATTTCAAAAAGACCTCATTACACGACGCACTTACTGTGCATTCCTTTTCAATGCACTATAAATATATTACACCGTTGGGTTTTGCACTTTTTTTACGATAAAAATTACCTCGCCCGGCTTCGCAAGTAATTCAAATTCAATAGTTTTTAAAATTATGGGTACAGTTATTGATTATGGGAATTTTACAATTTCAGTCGACTGCTCAGGCGAAGTAGCCTCTTCAGTCGGTTGATTACATAGTTTTTGTGATACAGTTACATTTCATTTTTGTTTATAAGTTTATGACATGTTATTTTAGTATCTAGGCAAAAAAAAAGGAAAAAAAAACATATTTTTCGTAACTAGTACGCTGTTTACACCTTTCTTGGTGCGAGACCGTTCTTTTTTACCCGAGGCGTAGCCGAGGGATAAAATATAAGGCCGAGCACCAATAATGTGACAGTGCACGTGTTACGAACAAAATTTTTTGTAATCGTTTACATAACATTAAAAAAAATCAAATTTTGAAATATTTGATGACAAATGACAACTTAAATACATAAACAAAAAAATATATATTTGGTTATATATCACTTTTTTGTTTATGTATTAAAAGTAACGATTACAAAAAATGAATTAATTTGGATTTACGTTACTTAATTTAGTAGTATTTCATTCTTATTCTAGAGGACCGTTATGGGCGGGACTCGTAAGTGGGTGGGTGGTGTTCCCTTGGAAGCAGGTGGGCTGGTCCCTCGGAGCACCAAAATGGTTCGGGATCCCGGACGTTGGTATAGCTTCTTGTGGGTGTTGCCTGTAGTGAATACAAAGATTATTAGTATTGTTAATGTTGTGTTTGTTAATTGAATTTTATGAGTTGTATAAGTGATGTTTTGAGGTGAATTTGAGTAGCGAATGGTAGATTGTGTTAGTATGTAAAGTTTAATGTATTGATACAATTAGCTATACTTATCCCGGCATCCCTACTCATCGTCGTTCCGGAGGTATTTACTCGAAAAGTGCAAACACGCCCTGGCCGTGTGTGAGGATTACTCGCCACAGGTCAATCGCAGTTTGTACCGAAAGTAAGGCCGCTGTCACCCGTTGGATGACAGGTAAGACCTTCGCCGTATCCAAGCCTCCGAGGAGGCCTAGAACAGTGTCGAATTTTAAAGCGGGTGAAACGGGCTTTTTTACGTTTGCGACTTTCACCGCATCCGCTACGTCAGCCATCTCGCTACCGCTAGCGCTTTGGCGTAACTAACGCCGGTTCGGACTAGAGAGGGCGCCGTTGTGGGCGGTGTCCTCTTCTGTCGCTGTTGAGGTGGATCTTCGGACTTCTTCCGTTGTGCGAGACGTGGGTACCTCGGACAACCCCTGAAGTTGGCTGGATGATCACCACCATAGTTTACGCACCTTGCCCAGTCCGTACGGGGTTTGGTGCATTCACTGGAGTGGCGGTGTCCTTCACACTTGACACAGCGTGCCACCGAGCTACAGCAACGCTGTGCGTGACCGAATCCCTGATACGTAGGCGAGCCACGTACTCCACCAGCCGGATCTTCGTACGGTCCTCTTCAGTTGGTACCTGGACCAGCAGAAGCGGGATCGGACTGCCTTGCTTCTTCATTCTGAAACAAGAGCTTATTTCAATGTCATGACCATTTAGCTCAGAGGTAACGTCAGACTCGGAGATTTCTACGGGTATTCCCCGTAGAAACACCTTGAACGAACGTTCCATCTTTGCCTGATATGTATGGTACGGTGTACCATGCCTAATCATATACTGCATTAGCCTGTTACGGTCCTTGGCAGTGGCAGGCTGGATACGGTATCCCTCGGTGATTGCCTTCACGCGTGTGAAGACGAACCCTCGGTGGTCTAATTCGCGGGAGAAGGCAACCCAGTTCCCCCTCTCACGAAGGATTACTGGCGGCATCCTCTCCCTGGCAGCGGGAAGCTTTTCTACGTCCGGGTGGTCCCTGGTGTCAGTGAGGGCCTCTAATGTGTTGATCACCGTTGTGGGCGTGGTCGGGCAGTCACTCGATGGTTTCTTCGGCTTCTTCTTCTGGAGCCGGAACCCGTCGGACGGTGGCGATTCTTCTTCTGCATAACCAGGTGTTGTTGCTGCTGGAAGCGGTGTAGCAGCAATCTCTTCTTCCATTTCTTGGGCGTCTTCTTTTTCTTCTTACTCTTTCTATAGTAGTCTCCATCGTAGGCGGGCGAGGGCACGAACGGGACCTGCTCATCGGTGAGAATGACGTCATCGGGTAGTGGGAAAAACGTGTTCTCGTCGTAACAACTCCGAAGAGCGTACGGGTGTCGTAGCCGGAACGGTGGCTCTCTACCTGGCATCGTGAAAACGACGCAGGTAGCAGAACGTAGCAGTCTTAAATGGGTATACGTGGTCAATGTGAAACATACAATAAAATAATAATCCAAATCCCTTTGCGAAAGGATGGTGGTGCTCATAGAAGTATAAAATAAAATTTCACGTGTGTGTTGGCATATCGTACAAGTGATTTTGAATTGTCCAGAATTGGCGCCAGCTTGAGTGAACGTGATTTTTACAATAACTAATTTTCGTAAGTCTAGGAATTAGTATTAAGGAGGTCCGTGTCAATCAATGGGCATTAATATGGCTTTGTTAACGACTACACAAAGTACATACACCGCGACAGAATGGCACATAATGTGCATGTAATTTTTAAAACAGAATAGGAAGTAGATAAGACATGAGAAAAAGCAATCACTTCACGTTTTCTTATTCAAGTGTTTTAACTTGAGAATATTGTTTTTTTTAAGTCACTACAGCTTTGGCTACGATTGTTGTTTAATATAATTATCGCAAACAAAATAACTTTGCTGCTTGTTTAGGGGAACCTAAGAGAAAATCTGCTTTCATTACGTAAGCTTCAATTGAACTTAACATGATCTAATGCTAACATATTCGGCCCTGCAGTTTTTCTTATAGAAAAATTAATTCTAAACATAATCATCATTATTTTTTATCACGTACACGCGAGTAAGAGCAAAATACTTGAAGTTGGCTAAGACGGGTTGCTCTATATATTCTGTATCTCAAAAAATCTGAAAAATGTTCCGAATGAAAGTTTCAAAGAAGCAAATTTCAAAAACTATACAGGGTTTCTCACTATTAGTTAACTTCGATAGATTTAATGGATTACTATATTTTTGTGTATTTTTGAATTCCCAATCGAATGTAAAGGTTGCCTTAATAACACTAATGAGTGATAATAAATATTAAGTAGCGGCGTTTTTCATAAATTAAAAAAATACGATTATAGTCTCTACCAGAAATTTTAATATATGCGAAATGAAACAACGTACGGAGATGCGGTTCATTATGTTGGAAGAAATTAAAATGCCAAGCAAATTTAATTCCAAAATCATTTCAGAGGTATCGGTGTTTCAAAACTGGTTTTCTAATATGAAGCCCTTTTATTATCAGTTACAATGAGTAGAATCTTTGTAGCTCCAGCATCAAAATATGTTCAAAGTTATGATCTTGTTTCTTCCTCATTTAATTTGGTTATGAATGAATAAGTTTATGGATTTTATGAATGTTTCTGACGTTAAAACTAAAAAAATATGAATATAATTCCTTCATACTAAAACAACTGGAAGAAGAAGATGTTAGTAATGTCGAAAATAAGGCAAACCTTAAATGTAAAAGACCGTCGCATAAAAAGCACATGGTTTTTACGATCCGCAGGATGTTTTTCGTTTATTGCATCTTTGCCCTTAAAAGATTCAGTATGCATCCTTCAGCGTTCTTTAATGTATACTATAAAGCTTATACATTTTTGTTGACATTATCTGTAACTCAAGTAAAATGTGAAACCAATTTTTCACTATTAAAACTAATAAAAACTAGAGTTAGTTATATATGACAAGACATTCTTGGAGAATTACTCCTCATGGATGTGGAAAGAGACATCGCTAACCGGATATTCAATAAATGCCTTTACAAATCGTTCGAAAAATGTGCTGTAATGAGTGATATGTGTTTTTTTAAGTTAAAATGTTGGTATCATCGTTTTGAAAAGAAACCTTGTGTTTGTTTAATTGACTAATGTACTAAGCTGCTGGCCACTCGAACTTACACGTAGTGATTTTTAGGCAAAATTTAAAGTTGAATATTTTCAATAGGAATGCAAATTTTTGAACGCGGCTTGCAAATTTTAAGAGCTAGTTTTTTTCGGATTAAGCTGCATGACGTATATTTATCGTAGGACCATAGGTTTATTATATACGGGGTGATCAATGAAGTCATGCAAAAAATCAAAAAGTGTATCGAAATTTACATATAGTTAACTAATAAATTGTTTATTGCAGAATACGAATAACAACGAAACGATAAGCCAAAAAGCATTGGAACATTATGATTTTCTTATTGTAATCATATTAAAGGGAAATTAAAATAATATTTAACTTTCGAAAAATTAATCTAAATGTAAAATCATTTATATATATATATATATATATATATATATATATATATATATATATATATATATATATATATATGTGTATATATTAATAAAATTTGGGATAGAGTTATAGTTTAGGTGTGTGCATATTTTAAAATAATTCACGTGTATACAGGTTGTTTATTTAAAGATGATCAAACTATAATAAAAAATTTTTAATAGAACACCCTGTATATTATTACTTTTTTGAATTCTACACATTGTTCTTAACAAATTCGCAATATATTTTCCTATCCCTAAATATAGCCGTTTTTGAGTTATGTCGATTTTTATAAAAAAAATTGAAATTACAGAGATAGCTTTGAAAATGTACCTCCTTAACCGTTGAAAAACAAAAGTTATCTAATTTATATCAGAACAAGTACACAGATAGAGATTTCTTATAATGCAAAGAAAATGTCATAATAGCATACAGGGTGTTTACAATTGACTTGCCAATCAGACATTATTCCAACTAGTAAAAGTTTACTTTTTCAAATAGAACACACTGTATATTATTCCGTTTTTGGTTTGTACATATTAACCCTTATCAATTCGATATACAATTCCCTATCCCTAAATATAGCCGTTTCTGAATTATTTTCAATTTTTCAAAATGTAAAGATTATTGGAAATAGAAAAAAAACCAGTGGAAAACAATTGTATTACAAATTAAAAAACGCAACAGAAACCAA
>JARFJB010001958.1:570000-680000 GCA_036346205.1 Vesta saturnalis
TTTATCGTAATAAGATTTAGAAATACCCCAAATATTTTCTATCGCATTAAATAGACCACGATATGACGGAAGCCTAAGAATGCAATGTCCTTATTGCATAATAATTTCATCGGCGACGAAGGATTTTTGCTTTTTATGTGCTTCAGCAAGCCCTAAAAGTTCACTTTTCAAACCCTGATCTTTTAGAATTTGAAGGAAATATCAATTTTCCACGAACTCGTCTTTATTACCCGCATGTAAAATTATATACCTTTTCCATGAAGACGACTGATCAGGATTTTGACTGATTTCGGGTTGTCGTCCTGGCATGATAGTGTTGGAGATCCCCTTGCGAATACCCACGTTTCATCTAGAAACACTACTGAAAGAAGTGATGCAGATTCCATACGTTTTACATATTCTCTTAAAATGAAACACGCGATGTCGCGGTGTTGGTTTTTTTCGCAAAGTGCTCTTCGGTCACAAATCTTTTTATATTTAAATCCGATGGTATTTAAAACTTTACCTATGGTAGGTGGAGATGCAGTTAGTAATTCCTTATCTGCTAGGGTACATTGTAATGTAGTCAAGGTTACTGGCTTTTTATCAGCATACATACGGTATACTGTATTCCTGCTTGTGCATTGTAATCCCTCGGTAATGTCACTTTTTGGCTTTCTACAAGATCGTTTTTTCTTTTTCCTCTTAATGTCGCAAGACTAATTTGTAGTGCTTCCGCTGCTCGTTCTTTTGCTGCTTCAACAGCACGTAAAGGACCAAAATTATCTTTTTCTTTTTTAACACTAGCACCGCCGGCTATTGTAAATACCTGAAACTGCCGTGGCCGGTCATTTTGACTTCTGAACAAGAAAGTTAATCTTGAGATGTATTCTTTATTTATTTTACACTTAATTGAGAAAATAAAAATCAAATTGATTCTAATACATTTAGAATTCGGTACAGTTTTACATGCTGTATTACGCTGTACAGTTCAAACAAATAACGGTCTTTGATACACTTCCACATTTTCCACAAACATATTTGTTACATATTGAACAAACGTCAGCAGTTTTATTTTTGGCACTGATGACGTTTTTTAGGTTTTGTTGTATTAGATGTGCTGGTACTTGTACCAGAATCTTATTTCGAATCGAAATACTCTTGTCTTAGTTCCTCAGCTAGAGTGAAAATAAAGTCTTCTTTTTATTTTA
Source organism: Vesta saturnalis (assembly GCA_036346205.1). NCBI lineage: Eukaryota > Metazoa > Arthropoda > Insecta > Coleoptera > Lampyridae > Vesta > Vesta saturnalis. The sequence goes on from JARFJB010001958.1 coordinate 571,191, forward strand.
CTGCCTACGACTTCCTTATAAACTATCCAGGCGATGATTGTGGCAAGGTCTAAAACATTGTAAAACACATGAACTGGCAATCTACGTTAACCAGCTCCCGTAGAATATTTCTCAGCCATTTGGTCAATACACATCTACCCCAACTTTTTTTCATTGTAATACAACACTGTCTCAGGTTTCTTCTTTTTACCATCATCTATAGCTACAGTTGGGTGTAGCCTACTTAGCAATACGACATTTTTATTAACTTTACCCTGATAAATTGACAAGGTGCTTTTATCATTTTTCATTACTGTGGTAGAATATAACTCTGCCCTTTTATTTTTGATACAAATTGGTAATTCCCTTCTTGCTCGGTTCATTGTTCCTACTATTGTTGTGTTCTTTTTTGCCAGCATTGTTGCTAACTTATGGCTGTAAGATTTCTACCCATATTTAGGAAAGGTTCCATTAATTTTAAAACAACATATTCTGGAAGGGGTTGGTTGTTAGGGCGCATATCATCTTTCCCTAAATAAGGAAAACCATTCAGGAGATATTTAGAATTCGTATCAACAGCTAGCCAAAATTTTACACCAAATTTATCAGGCTTATTCGCCATATATTGTGTAAATCTGCATCTAGCTTTAGTAGGAAACAGTTGTTCGTCTACTGTAATGTTTGCTCCTGGGACATAGCAAGCTTTACAGTTACTAATTGTCGTTTAGCTTCAATTTCAGTACATTTCTGAATGTGTTTTAGCGTTGTGTTATCCATAAACAATCTAAATCTACTTAACACAGAGTTAGCAAACACATTTCTTTTTGCATAAGGAGTTAGTCCAGGAGTATTTCGCCTAACATTTCTTTGAACTATACCGACAACATAAGGTCCACTTGATTCCACAACATCCCATATATCATTAGATTTGGATGTTTGTTTACTCCCCACAGGTAAAGACATGTAATTTTTTCGTTTTGGATGGTGTTCAATGTCATCACTAATTTCATTAGATGTACAAGGATCAGAAGTGACATTATTTACGCTGACATCAGATTCTTCACTTTGTTCACTACTTTTGTCATCAACCGGAACAGCTTAATCACTTTCACCATTTTCGGAGTGGTTATTTGCTTTTTCGGATTCGCATTCAAATAAGTTTTCCAACTGCGCAAGATAATCTAAAGCCTGTTGGTGTGTAAAACCGCGGGACGACCACGTTTTTTTTAATACGGAATAAATCCGGCGCGTAGGTAAAAACAGCGAAGATTATTCATAATCTCAGACAGAACTAAACAAGTTCTGACTTGCAGTAAACTCCTAAAAATTACCACAATAATAGTAAAATACATTGTTTTATCTCAACGTTATAATTATTTTTGTTATAAAGGGTGTTTCAATAAGAGCACAAGATTTTAAGGTTCAATAAAACATGGTTTTCTGTAGCAAAGTATTGAAATATTTATTGATTTATAATGTATACATTTGGGAATTATGTATGAAACAAAATATCTTGTAAATGGCCGCCATGGCTTTGCTGGCACATGCGTACTCTTTTGGCGAAATTTGCAATAACATTATAGAATACATGTGGCGGTATTTCATTGATAGAGCATCTAATTTCGGCCTTCAATGCTTCGGTGGTCACGGGCTTGTTGGCATAAACCTGTGACTTCAGATAACCCCACAGCCAGAAGTCCAAAGGTGTTAAATCGCAAGAGCGTGGCGGCCAATTCTGGTCACCAAACCGGGAAATGAAACGCCAGGAGCAAACTCGTGCAAGACAATCAATGTTTCACGGGCGGTATGACATGTGGCACCGCCCTGCTGAAAACACATGTCGTAAAGAGCAATATCTTCCAATTGAGGTACAAAAAACTGCGTTATCATAGCACGATAACATTCGCCATTCACCGTTACAGCATTACCTGCCTCATCTTCAAAGAAAAACGGTCCAATTATTCCTCCAGACCACAATGCACACCAAACAGTGACACGTTTTGGATGCATTGCTTTGTGATGAATCATTCGTGGATTTTCTGAGCCCCATATGCGGCAGTTTTGCCTATTAACGAAGCCATCGAGGTGAAAATGGGCCTCATCACTGAAAATGATTGTGTTCACAAAATCGGCATTCACTTCTTGTTGCTGAAGGATCCAATTGGTGAACTCTTTTCGCTGTGCATGGTCTGTTAGCAAAAGTTGTTGAGTCAATTGGACTTTGTAGGCGTGGAGATGCAAATCTTTAATGAAAATACGGGTGGCTGTTGTAATGTCCAATTCTTGTGCACGACGACGAATCGATGTCTCTGGACTTTCGGCCACACTCTCTCGAACTGCCTGATGTTTTGTTCTGAACGACCTCTACGAGCTCGTGGCGTGTATTTCACATCACTAACCGAACCAGTACTTTCGAATTTTTCGATTATTCTTTTCACAGTAGATGAATTAGGAACATTATTGCGACTGAATATTGGACCCACTTTACGAATGGTGGCAATCAAACTTTCACCATTTTGATAATAATGTTTAACAATCAGGACACGTTGTTCTATCGTGTAATGCTCCTTGTTTACTAGCTCCCATCTGTCCACTTTCGATCTGTCACCTTATAATCACGTGTCATTATGACTGTCAAACATGGCGCGCAATTCAAATCTTGCGCTGTTATTGAAACACCCTTTACAACCTCGAAACTGATTATGAATATATGAACGGTCAAAATGACGGTTCCGGCAGTTATACAAATGCTACAAAAAAAAACTCTTAAAAAGGCTTAATTTTCTTAATATATTTTTTTATATTCTAAAAGTACATAAAAATATAGAAAAAGTCATAATAATAATAATGTTTATTACTCTACAGGCACAAGAACCCAATTACAGAGTAATCATTAAAGAAAATACATATCAGATACAAAATGAAATGAAAGTAACATTTTATAATAAAATTTTATACTTAATTAGTTACACACTATTATTTACCTAATATCGAATATAATAGCCATCAATATTTTTTTGAACTGCAATTTATTTAGACCAAACAAATCTACCTCGCTAGGCAATTTATTATATAGGGTTACCATTTTAAAAACTGGAAAGTTCAGTAAACAGATAGTGTCTGGCTTAGGAACTGAGAAATAACTTTTTATTCTGCTGTTGATTCGAGGTGTTTTTATTCCTATTTTTTGTAGTATATACGGGTTATCTACTTTACCTAACATTAATTTTTGCAAGTAACAAAGAATTATAATTGTTTTCCTCTGTTCAATCGTAGGAATTTCTTTATAATGATCATTTGGATAGCTATGCTGATGAAGGAGATATATACCATTTTCACGGTAATATTTTATATTTAAGAACTTGTAGCGAACACTTTCCAACATAAGTTTATATTTATTATAAAGGGGATACCAAACTACGGTAGCGTACTCCAGCTTCGATCTTACACAGTAATTGAACAAAACTGTAAATGCTGTTGTTAATGAGAATTCTTTGGTACATCTAATTATGAATCGCAATGATTTGCTAGCACTTTTTAGAACATTTACAACATGGTCTGAAAAACTTAACTTATTATCGAACCATACGCCTAAGTCACAAATGCAGTGTTTATCTAACAATAACGAATTATTTAATATGTACGTCTGAGTCACTTTTCTGTTATACGACACAACATAACATTTATCCACGTTTAAGTTCATTTTATTTATGACACACCAGTTCATTATGCTATTCAGATCTTCTTGAAGTTCTTTGGCAGTATGTAAATCACTAACAACTTTACAAATTTTTAGGTCATCTGCATAAAGTAGAGCTTCTGAGAAAGTGAAGCAATTCACAATGTCATTGAAATATAACAGAAAAAGTAATGGGCCTAGATTGCTACCTTGAGGTACCCCTGATGTAGCAAGAAACTTTCGCGATTTATAGTTATTGACAGACACATAATTATATCTGTACTTAAATAATCTGTTAACAAGGAACATAAATTCACTGTTAAGCCGTACATATCATTTAGCTTCTTAATTAAGAGTACATGATTAATTCTATCAAAAGCTTTGGATAGATCAGTATAGATGACATCCATTTGCAGCGATAAATCAATCTTTTCAGATAGGTATTGTGTAATACAAGACAGATTAGTTACTGTCGACCTATTTGGTATGAATCCATGCTGTCTTGGAGAGATTAAATTAAATCATAATACCTCACCACCGTAACTCCATGCACAACGGAGAAACATTTTAAAGAAGGCACGCGGTAAAATTGACCGCCGCCGCAGTTCTAGTGTTAAATTCATATGTTTATTGTAGGTATTTGATTATCATACCTCATTTTATCTTTTTATGTACAACACCCTGTATCTCTGAAACGAAGCGGTTTAAAGAAAAATCCTATTTGGAATTTTTTCGAAACTTCAACATCCTGTATCTCAAAAATGGTGGCCTTTGGACCATATGTTTATTTGACAAAATTAGTTAAATTTCACACATAGAATGCGTTCAACAAATTTTGGCCATCATTTTTGAAACACCGTGTACACTAATTCCGTTTCCATAAACAATAGTTAGTAATTTTTATAAAATTATTATTTGTTTTCTGACCCTCGACTATTTGGCAATCATCTTTATATATAATATTTAATTTTTCCTCTAATATTTGCGGAAGGCCGCTCACTTTCGTTAATTGGATAAGGCAATGTGTTATAATTTGCAAACATCATGAGTTTTTCATCTGTAAAAATAATTAGCGAATAACCTTTGGAATCTTAATAAAAGTAAAAAGGAAAAATATAAATATTATTCTACTAATTAATTTTCTTTAATACTTACTGTATTTTGTAATAGTGCAAATAATTGTTTTACAAATTAACTGTTTTCACCATTAACCCTTTATAAGCACAAATACGTTATTCTGATTTGTAAATCTGTCTTAAATGCTTTTTCTTAAAATTTAAATATGTCTAAGTAATTATTAGTATTAAAATTGATGAATGTTATAACTTTTCTTTAATCGACCAAATTTTTAAGTAAACCCTACTTACCAATTTTAAACATAAGGGTTCTTCTAACATTTCAAAGTAAACAATCTATAGTTTAATCAAATTTTATGATTATAATATATTCATTAAGTATTAATTTATTTATGTCTTGAGAATCACTTCTACGCCATTAAATGTTTGCTGAAGTAAAGATGTACTGCAAAAAAGGGTAAAATAACAATAACTCAAACAAAGAAAGTAAGCAAAGAATATGATAAACATCCAAACAATCGCGAATCAATTAATGACCTAAGGTTTCGTGATTTTGATTATACAGCACAATATTGAAATAATACATAATAATTCCATACTTTAGATTTATGATAATATATTAAGGTTAGTACCCATTATTTACGCAAATTGGAGATCTTGGTATAAAGTTAGCGGATGCATACTAAAATTAATGAAACAATTAATTACACATGAAATTTTAATAATTTTGTAACCAATAGACGTTATGTCGTATTTTAAAAGTGAACAAAGCGTGCATATTTATCGTTTTGGATTAGAAATTAATTGAAATTCAGGTTTAATTCAGTTACTTTTAGCTGTTTATCGCACTGTGTTGTATTAATTAAGTTTATGAAAAGTGGATATTATTCACTTTTTAATTATACATTTAAAATAGTTACACAACATTAGAAATAAAGAAGCAAAATTGTAAAACAATTTTTGTATGTATTTTTATTATTTTTCCTTTTACAACATAGTAATGAAATTTCACCTATTTCTTCATAACCTCATTATTATGTTCAAGCAATTTGTAATTAGTTTGAATCATTTAATTAAAGATTTTATAAAATATTTTTTTTTCTCCAACCACCTAAATAAGACGCTATATATTGTGACAGTATTTCGTACCAAACATGGCTGATTACGTGATCCTTAAGTATCTCCATGGAAACTGTACAAAAAGTAATTTACTTTTTGTCCTAGTACAAAAAGTAATTGGACCTTCACTAAACATCAACTTCGTGTGAATTACCTTCATGGGATGTTATTACTTCAATAAATACAATTGAAAATTTTCGAGCGTGTGTGTGCATGTGCGCGCGTGTGAACTGTATTTAGAGTTACTGTAAATTATCTGATTCTATCAAATGTTGGTTCAAATCCACTTACAAATATAGGTACGTTATACAAGGCGCTAAAGTACATTTTGTGAATATCTCGAAAACTGATTAATTTGTAGATTTTTCTTGATGAAAGTTTTTTGTGGGGCCCTAAAAAGTCAAAAATCTCTAAAGTAACTTTTGTGTGTATTGGAAGAACACTGTCAACTATTTAAAGGTAATTAAATTTAAATGTGTTTCTCTTATAAAATTTTTAATACAAAACTAAATAAGTATTAAAAATTAACTTATACATTTTATGCATGTAATCATATAAACACATGAATAAGAATGAACTTTTAATGTTGCCTTGATTTGAATTGAATGTATATTTTTAATTTAATATTAAATATTAAAGAGAAAACATGGTTAAAAAATGATCTAGTTAGCTAGGGTGTATATAATATTTATTACTTTTTACAACAAAAAAATTTTGCACACGTACAATGTATAAATTGATTGCATGTGTTTTGTTCATTAAATGTAAGATGAAACATGGATAAATTATAAATATCTATATCGTAACTGATTAATTCTCGCCCTTATCTCCTAATATAATATGGCCCGGACGTACGAAAGTGTTTTTAGGACATTCATGTAGTTGCCAATAATAGTTACATCGTTCCAATTATTTTCATGTTGTAAGCAGCACTGATGTAAATGTAAATGAATGTTTATATTATGGGCCGATGTTTTGTTAATTTTTTAACATTTCCATTTTTTTTTTGGACAAGTTTCTTTGATTATTTGTAAAGTAGGTACGCTTTTATGTTTCAATTTGAAAATAGTTTTCTTTTAACTTTTACCTTTTTTCACAATTTTTCTGAGTCGATGTTCATGTAAAATATTACTTTCTTAGACGTTTATTTTGTATTGGTTAATAATTTTATTACCTTCTAACCTACATATGTATATGTACGTTCTAACCTACATATGTATATGTAGGTATAGAAGGTTATGCAATCGAGTTTTTTCAGTAATGCTAATTCGACTTAAAATCGACTTATTAGCATTTTATAACGTTTGGCAAAGTTTCACCAAGATGGGCCATGATGTCTGTGTGTGGACGTATGTTAGTACCCAGAATAACTCCAGAACGACAACACGGGCGTACTTCAAATTTCGTATTTAATCCTGTTTTCATTTCACTTGGAGCTGATTAGATTTTGGGAGAAATTAAGCGGCGTAAAGGGTGGTTTATTAGGAGCAGTTTTTGTTGATAATATGAACCGATGCACAACCAATTATTTCTGAAACAGCTGTATATAAAAATACCAACAAATAGACTTTAAATAAATCAATTAATTATGTTCTATGCAATTTTTGACGCGTAATTTAGCGGCAAAAAAATTCCTAAGGTAGAATTTAAGTGTTATTTCAAATTTTTCAACATCTGAGTAACGATTAATTTTATAAGAAAACTTTTCTTTATGAATTTTCTTCATATGACGCAAGGTAAGCCTAAAAATTAATTAAATATGAACGAAAATTTTCTATCTTTTTCTTATGAAGGTTTGTAATGCCAGCCATACACGTTACGATATACTTGCGCAAGCTTAGACTTGTGCAATGTTGCATTTGCGCAAGTTTACTTGAACGTCTGTGGCAGCACTGTATACTTGTGCAAGTCTTGCGTTCGAGTTCGACGTTTCAGTGGTATACTAGCTGCTTTCTTGTGCACACGTCCTGCAGTCGGTTTCACGCCAAAATAACGACTGAGAGACATGGAGTTCGAGAGATTTTGGAAGAACTTACAAATGTATACCGAAATGAACCTTGTTTGGCAAATAAAAAATCAAGATTATCATAATAGGGTTAAAAACAGCCGCTTATAAAAAATTAATCTAACAATATAAAAAAATAGAACCAAACGCCAACCGTGATATGATTGTTAAAAAAATGAATGGCCTACGTACGAATTACCGAAAAGAAAAGAAAAAGGTAGAAGAGTCTAAACGATCTGGAGCAGGCACCAATGATGTTTATGTGCCCATATTGTGGTATTACGATCTCTTACAATTTCTGGATGACGATCAAGCAACGCCAAGATCTTCTCGTTCTAATATCGATGAAAATGACTAAGTACACAATTAAATATTATTTTATTATATTTATTTATTGGAAGTAATTATTATAAAAGGCAAAATGTCATGTAAATAATAGTAATCGTGGTTACCTTGATGGATAAAGTTATCTTGCCAAGGTACACTTCCCTCATTGTTAAAGTAGTGTACCGGGTGTCCCAAATTCGTTGTAATTGCGGGGTATCTCGGTTGTTATAAAAGATAGAAACTTGGGGTTGTCGCGAACCTTTGCTACTTTTTTATAAAACTTAAGATGGCGTAATCAGATTTTTTGTAACTGTTTTAGTTTGGGAGATACAGGCCGATTTAGAAAAGTGTGTCGTTTTGGACCCCCTCGATATCTCGGTTATCTTTAAAGATATCAAAAAGATTTAAACGCTATTTTATACATTTTTTTACGCCAAGTTCAGTGGCGTGCTTAATTTTTTTTCGGGGGTACCGTTTTTAAGATATGGGCCAAACTTATAATTTTTTAAATAGGACACCTTGTATATTTTAAGCTCAATAAATCCCATTTTTTTTCTCATTTCAGTGATATATATCACTTGCCACTTTTCATTTTTTTAAACATATTTTTTTAAACATTTTAAAATATAACGACATATGATTCTTAAATGGAACACCCTATATATATTTTAAGTTTAATAAATTGTATTGCAATTCTATAAAAGTCATATATTGATCCAGCACTTGCTATATTTAGTAATTATTAATGTATTGACTTTTATTTCTGTTTAATTATTAGGTATTAGTAGTGAAAAAAACGTAACAACAATAATTATACAGGTTATTATTATATGTATTTGTATTTTGTATATTAGATTTAAATAAATAAAATAATAAAATCATGTGTATCTTACTTGCCCTTTACTTTTATATACCTAAGCTAGGTTTTGCTGGTTGTTTATAATTTGGAGGTGTTGATCAATTCCTAAGAAAAAAATAGGTGGCTATGCCAATCGAAATAAAAGATAGTTAAATCTAGTATACGTATCATAGTATATATGTCATTATTAAATAATTACATATTTATTATCTCTAACGTTTTATTAATTTATTTTGCTATGGCAGATAATCAACCCTTTGAATATTATGAAAAGTATGATATGCTTAAATGTTATATAGCATGTAATGAAAATTCAGAAGAGGCTTCCGAATTATATTTTCATCGGTAAGATTGTTATAAAGTAAATATTATAACACCAATATTAAATAATCATACTTTTAGATTTCCTGAGAGAAGGCAGCCAAACAAGGCAATTTTTTTACGAATTACATATAATTTATTAAATTTTGGTTCATTTATAAAACCCAGACAACATAAGTATAGTTTAAAAGAAAATCAAGAAAATGAGGAAATTACGTTTTGGCACATGTATCCTTAAATCCTCGAACTTCCTGCGGGAAAATCGAAGATAGTGTTGGGGTTTCAAAAACTAATGCACATCGTATATTAAGAAAACATAGTTTTGTTCCTTATAAAGATCATGTAGTCCAACAACTGCTTCCAGGCGATTTTGAACGCCGCATGAATTTCTGCAACTGGTTCCTGCAAATGTGTCGCGAAAATGTTAATTTTGCAAGACAAGTTCAGTGGCGTAAAAAAATGTATAAGATAGCGTTTAAATCTTTTTGATATCTTTAAAGATAACCGAGATATCAAGGGGGTCCAAAACGACACACTTTTCAAAATCGCCCTGTATCTCCCAAACTAAAACAGTTACAACAAATCTGATTACGCCATCTTAGGTTTTATAAAAAAGTAGCAAAGGTTCGCGACATCCGTAAGTTTCTATCTTTTATAACAACCGAGATACCCCGCAATTACAACGAATTTGGGACACCCGGTACATACTGTTCTCTAATATTTTTGGCGGCAGACTTTCTCCATTGTAATGGTTCCATGTTCGAATCATTAGAATTTAAACCTAGTGTAATAGTTCCATCTTCTCTATTTTCACGGCCGAAACATTCTTCAGAAGTACACGAGTTCGAAGATAACGACATTGAAAAGTTGTGCAAAACATAGCTTGCCATTACCACCGTATGAATATTTATTGGTTCTATATTAATTTTGAGTTTTATATAATCTAAATCTAGAAGTCAAAATTCCAAACGCATTTTCATCAATGGGTCTCGCTCGAGAAACTCGATAATTGTAATTCTTTCTTTCTTGTGAATTTAAATCTGAGTGCCGGAATGGTTTCATCATGTCCGTTCTGAAAGCAAAAGCGTCGTCGGCTACAAATACATATGGAAGTATTTTGGAACTACCCCTGAACCCCCTGAACAGACACCAAGTCGCCCTAGACCTCCCAAAAGAAAGGGGAATCATTCATCACATTCGAGAGATTTGTCTAATGAACTGTTACAAACCGTAAACAAACATTTCAAACGTCCTTCGTTAAAGGACGACCGATTTGACTTTTTTGGAAAAAATGTCGCAGTGAAATTGCGAGGTTTACCAAAAGAGCAAAGACTGATAGCCGAACGCACCCACAAATACAGTTTTGTGCAACTCCAATTCCCGATCCTCCAACACATCTACCACAACAGTTCATTCGTGCAGTATCAACTCCACCTCCTTCCATTTTAGTACTACAAAACCATCAAGAAAGTAGTAATTATTCTTTCGGGTCCTCAGTGCAGTACAACATTCAGTCGAAGATACTATAGTGCATTTATGTATTCCACAACAACCAGCCGGAGCATATGTTTAATTGTTTAATGATTTTGAATAAAATTGTTAACCAAATCTTATAAAGGTTTTTACTTCAAATAATTAATTGTACTTACTCACCTTGAAATAGTTTGTCCGCAGTACTCTGTATATTGCGTCACATATTTCTGGAATAATAACACCCAAGGCCTGAGTGATATTATTGTTGAAAACTTCAGGTCCTCGTAACTCCTCCCAGTTGCGAGAAATCTTAGAGTTGCTGTCAGTCTTTCGTGTGGTGATATGACTTGTCGCATAACAGTATCTTGTTTCTTAATAAATGGTGTAACCATTGACAGAAGTTTCAAATATGTTTCATCGTCCATACGCAGATAGTTCTGCCAGTCTTTGGGTGCAAATTTCAATTCAGTGAATAAATTGATGTGCGAATACTGCTCCCGTTTTCGTTACCAGTCTACACCATACAGATCGATTTCTTTCAAGTCTTTTCAACTTTTTTGTAGCAAATATTAATTCAACTAGTGCTCAAGCGTACTTGAGCCATCTGTGGTCACTTCCCAATGACGTCTATTTGTGCAAGTTTTGACTTGCGCAAGTATATCGTAACGTGTATGACTGGCATAACATTGCTTTCATATACAGGGTGAATCTTATCTAATCCGCCAAAATTAAAGGCGTGCTAGAACTCATCATTCTAAGCAAAAAAGTTCATATGTACATGGGTCCGGAAATGCTTCGTTTCCGAGATACAGGGTGTTAAAGTTGAAAAAAAAAATCGCGTTTTCTTCAATATCTTTCGACTGTTTCGAAATAGTTTCATGAAATTTCGTATACGGGGTTTTTGGGATGACAAATTCAAATTTGTGGTCCATTTGGTTGTCGTTTCTAGAGGCGCCAGCGGCAACGAATTCGACCCCTTTAAATCATAGCAATTTTTTTGCTACACTGTATGCCATTTTGGAATAGAAAATCGATTCTCCTATCTTTTCTTCTAAAAAAGGTATATCTTAGTGATGTCGCTAGAGCAACCCTTTCCGAGAAAAACGCTTTTAATACTCATGATGCATACACATTTTCGGAGGGTATTTTTTGACAGGTTTATCAATAGGAATTTTTAATTGTTACTAAGTAACTTACTTGTTTACTTATGTACTTATCTGTCTCTTTGCGTTCATTGATAATAAAATTTTAATAAAAAATCCATAATTAAATACGATAGAATGCCTAGACATACAACATGTATACTTTTAATATTAATTTTTTTCTTTTTTTAATATCTTTTTCTCGGAAAGGGTTGCTCCTAGCGACTTCACTAAGATATACCTTTTTGTAGCAGAAAAGACAGGAGAATCGATTTTTTTAGTCCAAAATGGCATACAGTGTAGCACAAAAAAGTTGCAAAGATTTAAAGTGGTCGAAATGGTTGCCGCTGGCGCCCTCTAGAAACCACATCTAAATAGATCACAAATTTGAATTTGTCATCCCAAAAAAAAACAGTTCGAAACAGTCGAAAGATATTGAAGAAAACGCGATTTTTTTTTTCAACTTTGACACCCTGTATCTCGGAAACGAAGCATTTCCGGGCCCATGTACATACGAACTTTTTTGCTTAGAATGATGAGTTCTAGTACTTCTTTAATTTTGGCGGATTAGATAAGATTCACCCTGTATAGAAAGGAATGACATTGACTAACGGGTTAAATAAAAGCAATTTGTTAGGGCATTTTTTGCATTTTCATAATTTTTTGTCAATTTTTATGTCACTTTTCCGGAAAGGTGGGAGATTATTTGTATTTAAATTATAATAACATTAATTAAATACATAAATAAAAAGTTTACCTCTAGTAGGATTTGTATTTAATTCCAGATTTTTATTATAATACAGTATTTTTCCTTGTCAATACAATTTATTGGAATTAAGTAGAGGTTATGCTAAATCCTATCCCTATTTTTCAATGAATGTGCTTAATGGACTTGCACACACTCCCAAGGAAATTCCTATCTCCTGGTAAACCGGCATTGTTGCGCTGTTAAGTGAGGTGATCAGTTGTTCCTAACGTCTTTACGAACACCATAAGAGCAAAATGCCTAAAGTAAAGGAAAGTAATAGTGTTAAATTGAAGTCATTTGTTTCAAAATATGGAGAAAATACGTTTTTCACGGACGGTCAAATGTTATTCTGCAAGATCTGTGATGCGAGAGTGGCTTCTAAAAAAAGTTTACGATAGAAGAACATATGTCGCGGGAGAAACGTAAACGTGGTCTGCAGCGACTTCAAAATAAATCCAGTGTAAGCCTACAGCAGATGCTTCTGGGCGAAACTCGTTCAACATTTTCTCCATTTTCTGAGAAACTATGTGAAGCATTTTTATCTGCCGGTATTCCACTTCACAAGCTGAATCATCCGGGTCGCGGAATTTATAAGTCAGTACAAGCAGAAAATAGACAGTCATTGTTATTTGAGAATCTCTGCCAATTTGTGATTGTTAATTAAAATTCAACGTTGTCATAAAAGTGCACTCACTTCTACAGTAAAAGGTATTGTAACATGTTATAAGTTACCTTTATAATTTTCTTTTAATATTTTGATGTTATGTTATATTTTATGTAACTTAGTAACCAAGTGAGTGTTTAATGTAATAAATAATAATAATAAATAGCATTTTACTGGTAATTCTTTATTTTTTGGTTGTCTTTTAATTTTTTGTCATTTTTTTAGTCATTTTTTGTAATTTTTGGTCATGAATGCATTTTTTATTTTACATTTTTTACCAAATTATAGCTCATTAAATGCCTTGCCCTAATTATTGTATTATACCGTGTGTCCGTTCTAAAACCCGAACATAGGGATTTAACTTTGGAACTAACTAAGTAATTGGCGTTTTTAAAATATGATATGCCTTGAATTACAATTTGTTTCAAATGTGTCAAATAATTTTAAAAAGTATTTAGCGTTGTTTAGTATTGTCATCCATGTTATTAACTTTAAAATGAATAAATATTGCAATGAAGAAAGATTTTTCATGGTAAAAGCCTTTTACAGTAGTGTTAGCTTACGGAGGGTTAGAGATTTGTTTGCCGTTGTGATAACAGATTATACCGTCTTTAAATTCACCATTATGTGCAAAAATGTGAAAGATGTGGAAATATTTCTGTCGAATCAGATTCTAGGGGTGGTAAATAACATTTTTTTTATCGTTTAAACACTAAAATTAAAAATAATTATACCGCAAAAAATCGACAAATAGAATTAGTTGATCACACTGAAGAACGGCGACGGAAAACTTGGGCTCAATAATTAGTTTGAGACAAATTACTGTTGAAGTAGGTTTATCTAAAACATGGATATGGGACATACTTAGGAAGCACAAATATCACCCTACAAAGCCTAGTGTCATCAAGAGATTTTCGGTTTTGACGAGGAGCGCGAAAGTGTATTCTGTGAATAAATGATAGATCGCGCTTTTTGTCTACACTTTGTTTTACAGACGAATCTACTTGTACACTCAATAACGAACCAAATGTACAAAACACTCGCTATTGGGCCCAAGAACATCCTCGAGTGATTATTAGTACGCGAACTCAGTATCCTCAAAAAATTAATGTCTGGGCTGGGATTTTTAACAATATCATTATTGGTCCGTTTGAAATCGAAGGAAATTTAAATTCCGAAACTTACTTAAAATTATTACTTACCAAAGTTGGGCCTGCATTAGAAGAAGTTACAAGAGAAAGTCGGGAGATCTGGATTCAACGAGACGGCTATCGTGCAATTTTGGTGTAGATGTTAGAAATTTTTTAAATGATTCGTTTTCAAATCGTTAGATTGGTGCTATATATTGTCCTTCCAGATTTCCTGATTTAGCCCCTTGCGACTTCTTCATGTGAGGTCACTTTCAAAGAAACATTGGTAAAAGTGCCATCTAGATATTAATTCTTATCTCATTTTTCTTTGTCTCTCTTTAGATTTTACAATAAAGTCTAATTTTATAATTTAGTACTTTAAACTACATAATTGCGTCTTTTGTCTGAATTAGATTAAATTTTTTTATTCATACCGCTTAACTTTTTTGAAAATTCTTTCTTCATTATGGTCGTTATTCATTTTAAAGTTAATAACATGGACAATATTATTAAACGCTAAACACTTTTTATTTGACACATTTGAAACACATTGGAAATCAAGGCATATCATGTTTGAAAAACGCCAATTACTTATTTAGTGTTTTAAACTAATTATCTCATCTTTTAGTATTGTATTTCGTGCCTTTGGTATGTACAATCGCTTTACCTTTTGATTGATACCATTAGCTTTTTCCTCAGTTGAGTTGGCGAGTAGGAATCTGCAAAAACGTTCATTCTTCCAATGTTAAATCCTTATGTTCGGGTTTGGGACCCCAGGTAGAAGCGGGCGGCTCTGAAATTTCTAGCATCTATATGTCTATTAACGTCTATCTGACGTGAAGTTTTAAAGGTCTATCTGACGTAAATTATTATTTTTTTTTGTGGCTTCAACATCTTGGTTATTTGCCACTTTTTATGTAGATTTATATTTCGACTTAGCATTTTGACCCACATGTCGATCTCTTGCAGGAAGTTCAGTAGTCTCTGTATTTGATCTTTGCTAAGCTCGAAGTCTTTGTCTTCCCGTTGTCAATATTATTGCTTTTCCTGGTCTCTCTTAGATCATCACATTCCTGAAATGTTTTATTGTTAGATTACTATTACAAAGATCGCATTTAGGTTGTTGTGATTTTGTAAGAATGTAAGAGTATGTTGCGTTTGTGTGCCCTATTCTTATGCGTGTGATACTATGTTTTCGTGACATGATAAGGTGTGTGTTTGTAGGTTTCTCATTTGGCGTATGGAGTTTCAGGAACTTATCTTCATTTTCCCATTCTCCCTGCCATTCAGCCCATACTGTCTTCTTTATTTCAGTTGTCTTCCGTAAGTGAAAGATGTAATACTTCCGTGTTTTCTTTAATCTCTCATGTATGGTTTTCTTCTGTAATGCCTGTGTATTTGGTGATGCTACCATCTTGTTCACAAAATGGTTTGGGTATTGCCTTAATTTTTGTATACATTTTAATTTCAACTAAGTTCTCCTATTCTCAAGTGGTAGTATTCCTGCTTCTACGTGTAAACTGCTAATTGGATAATTGAATTGGATGCACCTAATGCGTAACTTATGCATATATTTTGTACCCTGTCTAATTTGTTTAGGTGAGTCCTCGCTACCGACGTGTAATCAAATGTTGTTAGTGTCAGTGCTTTGTATATTCGTAATATAACTTCTCTGTCGGATTTCCATCTTGAATTTGGTTTATATTTTTATAATGTTGCATATATTTGTTAGGAACGTATTAAAAAAGAGGATGCATGATTATCCTAAAAAAAATTATTAAAATTATTTCATTTATTTTAATTTTCACTTTGTATGTAGGAAGGTTGTGTGTTGTTCCACACCAGATATTTTAAATGTGTTTTTTCCTACAATAGGGCAATTACATGTAGAGGACTACATTGCATTGCTTGGTATTACCCAACTTTAGAAGGCTTGTTAATCTCATTGTAAATTATGTGGTTGTGTTCAGTGTGACATTTTGTAACGTTTTCAAAATCATTTTTGAAACTAGCTCAAAATACGCTACAAATAGAATATAAGATATGGGTCTATCTCAGCTGATTTTTGGATCACTAAAACGTTGGTGCACTGGATGCGTGGGTGGTGTGACCGAATAGTATAGATACCTAAGGCGCCACTCAGTTTAAGATAAGACAGCACCTAAACTACGAATAGGGAAGTGAAGCTGTAAGAGAGACCACATTAGTTTAGAAATATGACCTTGTCTCTAGTTAAGTTATTATCTAAATAAAAAAACTTCTGAAAGTAACCCGATACATTTTTTTTCAAGACAGTGAGCACTCTGTTACCTCAAAAAATGTTATAACAAACCCCTTCTTGTTTTTATTTTAAAATAAAAAAAATTTAAGTAAAATCCAAAATTACACAAGACAATTGTGAATGTAGCGCAATTATATCGTGCAAAACAAAATTATTTAATCTTTAATATCAATGTAGTTACAATGCACTTTATGATTGTACGACTTGAGCTCTTTACAATGTAGCTCTTGTCAATATTAAAATAAAGAAATGTTAACACTTAGCTTGAAATAGTTTTCGCGGTTGTGAAGAACATATAGCGACGAATATTGACTTTAAAAAGCAGTAAATAGACAGTTGATCAGCAGGTTGTTATCATATGCCCAAACGATGGTTAACATGTGGTTAGAGCATGCCCACATGATAGTAAATATCTGTGTAGAATATACTCCCACGAAGTTCTAAACGAATTATTGAAAGTAATCAAATTAACCCCGTTTTCTTGTAAAACTTACCCTGAATTAATCAGGTTATAGATAAAGAAAATAGTTTAATTGTCTTATTAGTATTCTAATAAAGGAAAGTAGAAATGTAAATTGTTGGTTAACATTCGCATGAGTATAGAGAAATACGAAGATATTGGTTTTCGAAATCACTTTACGGATTATAATGAATTCGTCATTAGGTATAATTTTTGTAGGTAGCTAAAAATGAGCAGAATTAGTAATGTTTTGAGATCAAAGGCATGGTATACCTAGTCCACGTGAATTCAAGATATATATCCGTCGAAACTTATTAATAGAAGAAAATCCATAAAGCCAAAGCAAACTCCATTAATATATTAAGCTTTGATAAAATCATACAGTAAGCGATGCGGTTAGAAAACTAGGAAACTTCAAAGCTTTGTTCTTTCGTTCACGAGAGCCACCTTTACCTCAAACGAAACAAAAATGCAATTGAATTTGACAACCTTCCCATTTCAGAAATCCCGTTGGAGAAACAACTTGGCATTTTTTTAAACGTCGAAATATAAATGGCAATGCAACATTGTGAAACAAATATACGAGAAGTTAGGAACAAATAAAAAAATATGCACGATGGCATTTATTAGCTAAAACGAAGTGTAACAAATTTAAAATACCATGCAATTGTTATATTTCGTAGTGTTTCCGTACTCCACAGAAAATTAACATTTAAGATCCACAAAAGAGTAAAAATTTGTAAACTTATTGCCGAACTACAACATTAAAACACGTTTATTTTCTCTATTAACGTTATTGCTGTTATTTCCATTATTAATGTTAAATTCCCGTTTTTATTTTCACTTACAGACATTGTTCACAACGGCCACCTTGTTCCTAACGCCCACTACTAAACTATTGATAACGCCAACTTTCTATAAACTGCCATTAAACACTAGGCTGTGTTCATAATGCTCCCTTGTTCACAATGCCGATCAACAAACTTTGCTTTCCACACAAACTTTGTTCATAATGCTCACTAACGATCTTTGATTGAACGTCACATTGTTCATAAGACCTTCATTCACACATTTAAATTATCTGCGTGTGTTAACTTTGAGAGTGCACCTTACGATTGAAACAGAAACTTTTCTTCGAATTCAGCTTCCTATACGATTTCCTTCCCAATGGCTTTTATATTAATCGGTTAAAATGTTTTTAGGTTATTTTGTCGAGTAATTTGGTTCATTATTAAAGATGATATGAAACTGCGTCTTATTTTGTAGCTCCCTCTGTATAACTCCACATTACTCAGTGATAATAGCATGACTAGACAAAGAATTAAAACAATTTTGTTTTCTTTAAACTTGATTTCGTGCTTCAAGACTGGTCTTATGAAACTTGTTTTTTAATATACTATTATCATAGTTAGTAGAAGCTGCACGCTTGATGTATTTTACCATACTTAGATATTTTCTATTGAATGATAAATGAATTCGGCTTATATGAGAATTGAGTACTATTTAGTTGTAAATTATTTTTAATTTTGCCTAATTTTTTTGTAGAGCAGAGCTTCTGCACTTTATTCTTCATTCAAAACGACCACAAGATCAGCTTGCTTTTTTATTCAGGGTGTTGAGTTGTTTAGCCGTGACGTCACAGTCACGCACGCGCGCCATATTGGTTCCAAAGAAAGTCCTTAGTAACCGTTATTAAGAACAAGCACGTGTGAAAAACGTTGGTTTTTTAATAAATTGAGTTGTCTCTTGATTGTATCCAAATTATAACATTTTAATCGTAGCATAGTGCTGATAACTAAATGGCGCAGAAGTCGGTTTAAATGTGTTCAGATCGTCAGCTATTTCGCTGATGACAAAAAGGCAACAGAACGTGATGAAAACACATTCGAGTCTGGACACGTAAGCCAGATGATGTTCAACGATGAACTTCAAGTTATTACTGGCATGATTCATGCTAGCATAAAGGATAAGCTCTAGAAAATTGAGGTAAATATATTAAAAAAATTATAACCTAAATCAGGTCACATGAAAGTTACTGTTTTTTGAATAATTGATGTTTTATATATTTACTTTTTCTTTAATAATTGCCTATTTTTGCACAACTACGCTTACCTACTTAAAGTTGGCATGCATAATTTGTAACAGTAGAAAATGAACATACTGCATATGTGCACACAATTAATAGTTGCTTGTGTACTTACAGATTTGACTAGACGAATATGGTAGTATTAGCGGGAGCTCCTGTACATTCTCCATCGCATTGGCCATATTTGCTCACCATAACATTTCCTTTACTGACAAATCTTGTGCTTGGTCAGTTAAAACCCGAGTAAGACTGAAGAAGTTCAGACGATGGCAAATTTATTTCCACCTTCAAGGAATTTTGTGGTGGCATCCAAAAGCGAGATCGCGCAAGAAGATGTGAATACATTTCATGAAGATTTGGTTCGTCTTGGGCAAACTTTGAGTGGCTGCTGGGGCCAAAAATTGTTATTACGGAAACACCAGTATTAATGACCATTTCTGAAATTATTTTCTTAGCAGAGTATAGGAGGAGTCACTAAAAAATTGACCACTTTAAACAAAAGAAAAAAATAGTCGCAAATGGTACTGTAGGACAAGTGAGTAATCCGTGGCTTCGACTAAAAAAAGTTTCGTCTAACTGCCAGCAACGTTGGCGTGATATTGGCAGCTTGTATAAGAACTCGCTACCCCCGTCGCTTTTTAAAAGGCTTACAGGTCGGGTGATCTGTTTTCTAAAAATTAATCTTTTTTGTTGTAAATCTATATTAAGCCTGAGTGCAGTACTATTTAGTTTGACACATTTGTTATTTTCAAGGAACCTACACCTTAATGGTATTCGAGCCATACAGTGGAGCCGCGAAACTGAAAAAAAGACTAATGAAGCAATTTCTGCTGCAACAGGATTGTCCGTATCCAGTACTGGCTTGTGGTTGGATGAGTGCGGCTTCATTGGAGCGAGCCCAGACGGCTTTGTAGGAGACGCCAGCATTTTAGATATAAAATGTCCATTCAAATACCGAGATGCAGATTTAGCGCTGACATTGGGGTCTGACCAGACATACCGTATATATTATGAAAAAGACAACAACTCTTTTAAAGTGAACACCAACCACGAATATTACCACCAAATTCAAGGATAACTTCACATTTTAAAGAGGAAGTTTTGCCATTTGGTGGTGTGGACAATAAAAAGTATTTATCATAGCAGTTTACTAACCGACACAGACTACAAGATGTGTGGGTACCTATTACAAAAATCCAATTTAAAAGACTTTGAATGCATTGAAATCAAAATTATTCCAATTGTTATGCAAATAGGTTTACAAACAAATACATATTATTAATAGGTAATGTTTTTAATGGGATTTAGAGTTGGTTGTGAAATAAGAAAACCTGCCCTAAGTCCCATTAAAAAAGTTGTATATTTTGAAAATAAAAGGTCAATAACCTATAAAATAATTCGTATTACTTTTCATACACTGTTTTATCAGAGGAAATTGAAAATTTGTGAGAGCTACACAGCCATAGGTAACAAATTTTGTGAAATTAGCGTAATATTCTTTAATCCTTTCGACATGTATTCGAGTTCGTGCAATATTTTTGGTTTGAATTACCTGGTTTTCAGTGAACTGCGGCAGAAATAAAAATGGTGGAATGTTTAAAGAAACACCAGGTGTTAAAATATCTGAAAGCAAAAACCCTTTATCGGCTAAAATTAAGTCTCCTGCTTCGAAAACTTTCAAAATTCCACTGTACTGCACAATCTTTTTATCGGACATTCAACCTGGATACAGATTTGTAACATACGTTACAACCACCTTCGCGATGCAATTCCGATTACTCGTTTCACAGTATTTCTGTGCTTCTAGCTACTGTAGGTTTCCTACTGCTTCAGCATAGAACTGGAGATTTCACAGAAACCCTCTGCTCAGTCAATTACCATCCTCGTGTTTGGAAACATAGAGAGCTTTGTAAACATGCTTCATTATCAGTTCGTGATGGTACAGACGCCATAAGTTTCCGAAATATTATTTCGTGCATTAGGTGTAGCCAAGTCATAAACACATTTGTCACAGTGGCTGTGCAACAGCCAAAACGTGCTGCGTCCTTGTGGGGAGTATTTAATCGTAGCTTGTATAATGTTAAAAATAGTTTATTAACTGGCGCAATCTTATCCACCTGTCAATTCCAATAATAGTTCCTTTCTACCTTGTTCAATAACTTAAATTACACTATAAATATATCCTTATTGTGAATGTCACAATGTCATTAAATCGTCTCTGTCACAAATATGTTCGAAAGAAAACCTAACTTCATGTTAGTTTTGGCAAGCACTTGTTGCAGAAAATAATTTTCAGCATCTGTTAGTACTGTGCTTGTAGAAGCACTCATGTTTGCTTTACTTACATTTGACACACTTTCACTAAGAGTTGCAACTTGTTCCGTATTACTGCAGGTGGCAAGGTGCAAAAGTGGCATAACCTTGGTGTTTCTAAAAATTATTACAAAATTAAGAAACATCTTAAACGTGCACTTTCAAAGCACTTATTTACCTCATTGATTACAATTTCATGTTAATTACATGGTAGTGTAGGTACTACAGAAATCACAAACTTTACACATAACCTATCTTACCGTATTAAATTTGTCCATCGCTTCCGTTCCCGATCATCTTTGGAAAATCTAAAAAACTTGCAGCTATGCCTTTCATTGTAGTGTTTACACTCAGGTGAAAAACACATTACCGTGATGTTCTAGGTTTTTAAAAACAATTCAATCAAGTTTTCACACCGTGCACGTGTATTTGTGGATAACAACGGTTACTAGGGGCGCACGTCACTGCTGACGTCACGATAAACAACCCTATATTCCATACATACTTTAACGTTTAAAACATTCAAAACTATCCCAACCATTTAATTTTGACTTAGTACCAAAATATAAGACATTACCAACCTCCACAAAAATACCTAAATCAACTAAGTAAAAATTTTGTTTTATAAGCAATGTACTATTATAGCACTTGTCCATTAGAAAGCTCGCTGCTCGCGACACATTTTCTAACCTAGGACTCGTGCGATAAAAACGCACCTTATGAAACTAATTTCTTAATATACTAATAGGTTATTGTTTTAAATTATTTTATACTCTTTTATTACCTATTAAAATTCTATCATCACATTTCTCCTATGAAAATGTAAACTTTCACCATTGTCACTCATAATAAAATAATTATCTTTTTTGGGGTTTTTGAATGGTGTATTTTAAATTATACAATCTAAACGTTTCGATAACACTTACAGTTATCTTCGTCAGTAGTAATATCTATTAAAATTGTTAAAGATGTTGAAAACAATTTTTGTCAAAGTTGAAAAATTAAAACATAAACATCAGCCTGCAGTTTGAGAAACGTATAAAGCAAACTATACAATTCAATTTTAGTAAAAAATAACTAGGTCATTAAAAATTAAATATTGTTAAACTGTCTTAAAGATGAAAAATTAGAACACCCCCTCACGGCGAAGGCATTTAACAAAATTTAATCAAGTTATGATGTAAGTGTAAAGTTATGAAAAACTTCAATTTGAAAATGATAGAAGCATTCACAAATATAAACATGACATCAAATAAAATAATCCAGTTAAATCTAACAGAGAGATATCTTTGTCAATAATTGCAAGTGTTATTAACAATGAAAAGCATAATGCAGAACGTTTTTTGTAAACCATATAGTATTGGTGAAATAGCTTCATGGTTAGTTAGTTTCTTTTTTATTTCTTCAGGAATAGATGATCATTTAATCAAAGTTGAACAATTAAAACATGTTTTAATTTTTCAACTTTAACACTTTTTAACAAATATTACTACTGACGAAGATAACTGTGTTATCGAAACGTTTAGATTGTATAATTTAAAATACACCATTAAAAAACCTTTCTCCTTAGTTTGGTTACCTTACGACAACGTATTATCTTATTTGAAAGCTCTAAAAACGTTTTTTAATGGATTTTTTATTAAAAAAAATTTGCGTTTGTACATTCTTCAACTAATTGTCATGTAGAATAAGCTTTACTGTTATACGCATGCCATGGGAAATAATTTTAAAATTGTATTAATTAATAATTAATTTTTCAATACTTCAATTTTACTAATGGAAAGCATTATTAAAATGTATATCTTCAAAAGCACTGTTAGAGATATCTAAAATAGGCCATACTCGGTCATAGTACTCTTTACTAAAAAAACGAACTTTACTGGACACAAAAAGTGCTTTGAGTGTTCGACTGCTGATCTGGACTTTGATTGATACCAGATTTTTTCACTTCATTAACAATAGATCATATGCATAATGGTGAACTGGTTGGCAGTTTTATGTTTTTGATATTGGTCGTTCTGTATATTTTTAATAAATTCATGTTCCATGATGGCAACCATTTATGTAAAAAGTATAACCTAACAATGAACCTAACTGTCGGATAACCTATCGTGTTCACCTTAGTGTTTGGTGTATGTATTGTATGTCTCTGCTTTTTTAGTTGGTTGCGTTTCACAGTCTCTATTCATTTAATTTTGTTCAAGTTACTCTCTTTTTTGTTGGCACTGTTAAACGAGTAGCACATTTACTATGAATAAGCGTAAGAGGGATGTTTTTGCTACGATTAATTTTAGAAGGAAGGGTTGAACAGCACTTTAGTTGAATTCTGTTCAAGAAACACAGTGTTAAATTCAGATGCATTCTTCATCGATTCTGAAAAGACCCACAGTTGGACTACGATATTTAAACCAACCATCATCTACCGGAACTGCGTTTATGGTCGATGTAGAGATAAGAGACAGGATTATGGAATTTAATAGGATAAATGGTAGAATATCATGCCTGAGAATAAAAAATGGGGTAGCAAATATCACATTTTAAACATATACGCATTTACAGATTTAGCACCGGATGAAGAAAAGGAGGAATTTTACAAAAAACTAGAGGAGGTCTGTGAAAGCATGGGAAATCATGACACCATAATAGTAGCTGGAGACTGTAATGCCAAAATAGGGAAGGGGGAATATATAAGTAATGTAGCAGGGAAACACAATCCACGAAGTTCCGACAGACAATGGAAAAAGACTATGCAACATGGCAACACAAATGAATATGGTTATAGCAAGTACAATGTTCCAGCACAAGAAAGAGCATAAAGTAACAGGGATGATATCGGGAAAGACGGAAGGAAATAAAATCGATCATATAATAATTAAAAGGAATACACAGGAAATGATACAAGATGTAAGATCTTACCGGGGAACAAGTATAGACACAGACCACCAGTTAATAATAGCAGAAATGAAACTAAGGGCAATACAGAAGAAAAAAGAAAATAGAATGGAAAGAAAATGGAACACAGAAGAGCTAAGGAAGTAGAAAGACGGCTAAAGACAAAAAAGCAAGACAGTAATATAAAGACGGAATGGAATAACATTAAAAATAGTATAACAAAAGCAGCAGAAGAAAAAATAGGAAGACATAAGGAGAAAGAAAGGAAAGAATGGTTTGATGCTATTTGTGAGATGGCAATAAAGAAAAAGAGGGAAGCAAGACTTAAATGGCTACAAACAAGTAATGAAAATGACTATAGTGAGTACAAACAAAGAAGGAAAGTAGCGACAAAAGTAATGAAAGAGAAAAAACAAAAGTGGATGGATGAAATGATGAACGAAATAGAAAATGACAACAGAAATAATACAAAACTATATCAGAGAATAAAGAAACAAAATAGAAGAAGAACATAGATATGACAACATGGGAAAGTTATATGAGGGAAACGATAAGAATAGAAGTAAACGAAGAGAGTGAAGGCGAGGGAAATAGAAGAAATAGAAGAGCCAGCGGAGTAAGAAATGCGTATCATAATTCAAGAGCTAAAACAAATCAGCAGGGCTAGATAATATATGCAGCGAACTGCTAAAAGGTGGAGGAATGGAACTTAGGAAAAGAATTTTTGAACTAATGAAACAAATATGGGAAAAGAAAGCCATGCAAGAGGAATGGAGAGTAGCAATAATAGTGACGATACCGAAGAAAGGTAATCTAAGGATATGCGAAAACTATAGAAAGATAACCTTGCTAAATACAGCATACAAGATACTGACAGCATTAATTCTAAAATGAATAAAAGTTGTAACGGAGGAAACAATTGGACAATACCAGAATGGGTATAGACAGGGGAGGTCGACAATGGATGCAATACATGTGATGAAGCAAATAGTAGAGAAGCGTTATTAGAATAGAAATAGTATTTATAGATTTTCGACAGGCTTTCGACACACTTAGTAGAAACATGATGAAGGTAGACGCAAGGAACTTAGGAATATTTGAAAAACTGCTAAAGCTGATTGGAATGACGATAGAAGGCTCAAAAGCTGCTGTGATGACGCATGAAGGATCAACGCAAGAAATAGATATAAGAACAGGAGTTCGACAGGGAGACGGATTGTCAGCCACACTATTTAAAATTGCGATAGAGGAAATTATTAGAAAATGCAACGCTAAAGGAACGATAATCGAAAAGTCCGTACAAGTAATAGCTTATGCAGACAACATTACGGTAATAGCAAGAGACAGGAAAAGCTTAGAAGAAACAATACCGATCATTGAAAGAGAAGGACAAAAACGAGGACTGGAGATAAACCAAAGAAAGCCAAATATATGAAGGTAACAAGGAAAGAAAGAAGAGAAAGGGCAAGAGATATAGAAATCGGAAATTACAGAATGGAAGAAGTAGATAACTTAAAATCCCTTGGAACGATAATAAATAATAGAAATGATAGAAGGGAAGAGATAGATCAAAAGGTGTAAAACGGATATAAGGTATACCATAGTTATAAGATGATCTAATGAACAGTAAAACGATAAGCAAAATAATGAAACCAAGACTATACAAAGTAGCAATACGACCAGTAGTAACATGCAGCAGAAAATATGTGCCTGGCAACGAGAGTTGAAGAAAAATGAAAAATTCTCGCAAGAAAGATGATAAGGAAGATATAAAATAAATCAAGAACAGTACAGAAGATTAACAAATGACAAAGAAGATAAAATATTAGAACGGGAGAATATAGTAAGGGTAGTGAAATCAAAACGAATTAGATGGTATGGGCACATCAACAGAATGAGCGAGGAATCAATAGTTAAAAGAATAACGAAGTGGAAACCAGTAACACAATCAAGGGGAAGGCCAAAACTGAGGTGGGAAGATCAAGTAATTGAGGACATAGGTAGCATGAGAGTTACAAGATGGACAGAGAAAATGAAGAATAGGAAAGAATGGAGAAAGGTAGTTGAAGAAGCAAAGAAAAACCCAAACCTGTAGAAGGATAAAGTGTGGTGAAGTGACGACCCATTGTGCTTTTAAAAAGAAACAGTCTATAGAGCCCAATATAGGGCGGTTTCAACTCCAAGGAGTGTATAGCCTTATATATATATATATATATATATATATATATATATATATATATATATATATATACAGGGTGATCAACTTTTGTGACAAACTCCGTTATATCTGTTATTATAGGAGATACCAAAAAAAGTTATTTACAAAAATGGGAAGTACCTGTAAGCTTCACATTTTAAAATTAGTTACAAATATACAGGGTCTTCCATAACACTGTACGGCATCAAAGATATGTTTTTTAAAATTAAACACCCTGTATTTTATTTTAAGTTTAAAATCCGCTTCACTTCCTCGTTACAAGAATACAAAGTTGTTATGTGTTATACAGGGTATTTAAAAAGTCATGACCAAATTTCAATGAAAATCGAAAGTTCAACGCTCTGTACAATTCAAAAGGGGTACAAGAGCAATGATATGTTGTAGCCATAGTTTTTAAGTGATTGTCAAAATTTATAAAAATGATTGATGTTGCTAATACTCTTTAAATCTAATACAGGGTCAGTCAAAACACAAATTCATTATTTGCTCAGTATTTTTAAATGCATCACCCTGTATTTTATATCACCATCATAAACTACAGTCAAATTAGTTTAATTTATCATAAGTATTTCCTATACCTAAACTTAATAGTTTTGGTTATTTCATGAATTAAATTTATTATTTTATTTTCTTTACTATTTACAAATATCTTAAAGTAATACACAAAAAACAATTTAATAAAACATTAAATAAAGAAATTGTTATTTTTATTGTAGAAGGTGTTTGAAATGAGCTCCCATAACGTCAACACAGGCTTGAAGACTGTTTTCGAATGATCTACTAACGTTTGTAAGCATTTGTGGCGTAACATTATGAAATGCGTTTCTAATTCTGACCTTCATGTCATCAATTGTTGTTGGAGGTTCACAGTACACTAGATCTTTAATATAGCCCCAGAATAAGAAGTCGACTTTACTTAATTCTGGTGATCTAGCTGGCCCATGAATTGGTCCTTCTCTTCCTATACATCTGTTAGGAAGTTACTCATTCAATTCACCTTGGATAAGTGCGATGTGATGAGAAGGAGCTCCATCATGTAAATACCATAACTGTTGACGAATGTTGATTGGCACGTTTTGAAGTAAAATAGGTAAATGATTTACTAAAAAGTCTAAACAAACCTCTCCGTTTACTGTTTCCTCAAAAAAGAAAGGGTCTATTACATAATTACCTAAAATACCACCCCAAACGTTTAAGGACCACCTTGTTTGACTCTTCGTCATTATGTGGCACGGATTTGTTGTGGAGTAATAGTGGAAGATTGACACATCCGTTTTTGTGAATTCATCTCCGAATAAAACAAAATCGAAAAAATTTCTTTGGTCAATTATTTGTTGTTGTGCCCGTTCACAAAAAAGTACTCTTCTTTCAAAATCATTCGCAGTTAGTTCTTGATGTACCTGGATGTGGTATGGGTGCATGTGGTGTCTCGAGAGAATTTTCAGAATAGATCCGTAACTAATGTCTTGCTCTCTTGAAATATTTCGGATACTTGTATGAGGATCCCCAATAACGACAAGTAAAACATTTAATTCGGTTTCTTCTGTGGTAACCGTTTTTGTTTTTTCTCTAGTAGTCTCATATAACACTGAACCATTGCGATTGAATCTATCCGTTACATTTTGAAATGATCTCTTATTCCGTTGCCGACGATTTGGACGTCGCTCATGATAGACTCTTGTTGCAAGTAAAAATTCTTATTACATTCACCTAATCTCCATACCATGTCTACCAGTTCTTCTCTTTCAAAATTCATTGTTGACTGTTGTAAAATAATCAAAATTCAAGACAATGTCAAAACAGTTTGATTTAAAACTGAATTGTCAATTTGCGACACATGCCTTCATAGCAACCTTGATTTTAATGATATAGGAGCTCATTTCGAACACCCTCTACAATAAAAATAAAAATGTCTTTATTTAACGTTTTTTTAAAATTGTTTTTGTGTGTTACTTTAAGATATTTATAAATAGTAAGGTAAATAAAAATAATAAATTTAATTCATGAAATAACCCTTTTTCCAATACAATTTAAAATATCTTCAAAACTATTAAGTTTAGGTATAGGAAATAATTATGATAAATTAAACTAATTGACTGTAGTTTATGATGGTGATATAAAATATAGGGTGATGCATTTAAAAATACTGAGCAAATAATGAATTTGTTTTGACTTACCCTGTATTAGATTTAGAGTATTTGCAAAATCAATCGTTTTTATGAATTTTGGCAATCATTATGGCTACAACAGATCATTACTCTTGTACTCCTTTTGAATTGTACAGGGCGTTGAACTTGTTTCGATTTTCATTGAAATTTTAAATACTCTGTATAACACATAACAACTTTGTATTCTTGTAATGAGGAAGTGAAGCGGATTTTTAATTTAAAATAAAATACAGGGTGTTTCATTTAAAAAAACATCTTTGATGCCGTACAGTGTTATGGAAGACCCTGTATATGTGTAACTAATTTTAAAATGTGAAGCTTACAGGTACCTCCTATTTTTGTAAATAACTTTTTTTGGTATCTCCTATAATAGCAGATATAACGGACTTTGTCACAAAAGTTGATCACCCTGTATGTATATATATATATATATATATATATATATATATATATATATATATATATATATATATATATACACCCAAAAAAAAAACATGCCAAATTTTGAAATACCCCTTTAAATAATTATAAAACACTGTAACACTAGTGTATATTATTTATATAAAACCAATAGATTCTAATTATTTATCTCATTGCCTGCATATACTTATTCTCATTGGCCCGATAATTCTTTCCATGTTTAATGAGAAAAGTGATCTAAAAGATATTACGTATTCTTCTAACCCTATACCAACTCAATGGTTAGGTTATATTTTTTACATAAATGGTTGCTATCATGAAAAATATACAGAATGACTAAAATCAAAAAGATAAAACTGCCAACCGTCATTACGCATATAGCCTATTCACGATTCATTGTTTACTAATGTTCCTTACATTGCCAAACGCTAACACATGGAATTGATCGAAACTAGGAATGCATCTTTTTTGGGATACCACTCAAAATCATTGATGGGCTTTAAAGTAAATGTTTACCATTTTTACCTTGATGTTAATTTTTTTCTTTTTTAACATCTTGGTATATTGTTCATTGTACCTTGTACGCAACTGTGAGAGTACGTAGATAACCCTTACATAATTTTCACTTGTAAAAAAAAGGTGAAATACTGATTTTAGTGCGCAATAGATTTGCTAATGTTACATTTTCTTATTATTTCGTGATAGTACGTGACATAATAGTACAGATTTGGCGCCGTCTAATTCTTTGCATTGCTAATTTTATTGTTGAAAAGTTCACACACATAAATAGAATTTTTTGTAATAACTGATCATCAAAACTGAAAAAAAAAACAAAATTTAAAGCGTATTATCTCACTACTCGTAGTAAATAATGTCAATATCATGCATACGTAAATGACCCTTATTCCTGCCATTAATAATTAATTTAGATTATTGTTAGATAAAATTTATCCTCATTGATAAATTGAGAAACGTGTATATGAATTGTTTTGGTGTTACAGTATCTAGTATTACGTTTATTTTTAATCTATTAATTTTGGGGCTCGTCATTAACGAGAGTGCTTCACAAACCGTTACTCGTAAATCGCACGTGTTACTGGATACACTTTTTTTAAATTGATCTGTGTTTGTTTATAATTACAACGTTAGCTTAAAAAACCTAATTTTCAAATTGAAAAAAAATACGTCATAAACTTCGGTTAATGAAGCCTTGCAACAAAATAGATTTTCTATATACCAACATTTTTGGCAGCTATAAATACGCATAATGAGATATCGCACAATTTTTTGTTGCATCATTCAGGAGTTAACTTGATCGTACTCCAAATTCATGTATCAGCCGTTCTGGCATTATGAATTGAATAGAATAGTGTCAGGAGACAATGGGATTGGAGAGACTATTGTACATTTGTAGTGTAACATTTTAATAATTCCAAAAAATTATTAGCTTATGATCAGAATCACATTAGATGTTTTAAATCGCATGTACGAGAAATCTTACACATATTGAACCGATGGTGGTAAACTTCCAAATTTGATCGTATTTATTTTAATAATTTATTACCTATCCGATTTAGTTTATTAAATAATTTACATGTTTGCAATATATTTGATTAGTATTGTATTAGATCAACATTTATATTTTATTATTGTAAAGGTTTATATATTACAACACACTATAATTCCTGAATTTCACGCTTGTGACTGTGACACAAAAGTAATTTCTGCAAATCATACTGTAAAGTTATTTTTGTGGAGATGCATAATCATCCTATACACTTTTTTTAATTTTACGGTTAGGGGTTTCCCGGTTGATGTGTTTACATTCGAAATTGGCAAATTTTTGACCTAACTTATCATATGTGAACTAAATTTAGCTCTCTACAATAACATTACTGCTCTATATATCAATTACCACATGTGATTAAGTGTATGTTTATTGTAAAGGATGTAATTTGTGTTGTGTTAAATGATAAGTTGAATGAAGAAAAACTATTTTACGCACTCGTAATGAATGCATTATTCACGTAACTAATTTTTAAATATAAAGTAATTTCTCATAATTCTTGTATTTGTAGCTCCAACGACTAAAAGTAAATATTTCTTTGTCTTTCTCGATTGTGAATGTGGAACACTTTTTATTGTATATTTGACTTAAAACTTACATGATCAGTAAAGATGCCATTGGTTATAGTTTGCTAAATTTCATTAACGATGTATCCAGAGCCTAGTTCCATAAAGTGGGTTTTTATTGGAAGAGTCCAAGTTCATAAAGCGGCGGTCATACGACGGTGGTTTACCAGCCAATAGCCAGTAGCGGCTGGCTAGCAGCAACAGCAACCAGCATACTGGGAGGGTTCACACTGTAGAGCAAACAGCGGCTGGTCTGGCAGCAGCACGGTTTTGAATCAGTGTGATTTTGGTCACTGTTTACAAAATGTCTTTACTTAGGGGAGAAATGTTAAAGAAATTGTTAAAAATACAAATGGCTGAAGTTGCTGATCATATATTATTAAATTTAAATGCTAAAAAGGAACGCAAATGGGTTCGAGGTTGAATCGAAACAATTTGAAGCTTCATTGAGGCTAATGAATGAGTTAATTGCCGAGCACCCTTCCTCTTTCTTCAATATATTAATAATGCCTGTACAAGAATTTGAAGACCTCCTAGAATTAGTTTCACCTTTAATAAGAAGAAATGATACCAACATGAGGGAAGCTATTCCATGCAGATCAAAACTAGAAATAACTTTGAGATACTTAGCAACTGGAGACAGTTTAAAATCCGTGATGTCCTTATTCCGAGTGCCACACAACACAATTTCATGTTTTTACCCATAATATTTCGGGCAATTTATCAAGTGCTGCATGAATATATAATGATAAGAAACTTTTATGTGAAAAAAATATATTTTTTGCATTACTAAACATTTAAATATACATACGAGGGATGTACAGTATTTAATGTCCCTAGCATAGAATACAACATAATCCCCTTGAACGTAAAGAGACCTATGTTCAAGCATAGCAACACCCTTCTTGAAAAACTCGGAGTCTGGATCACAGAAGAAATGCTGCACTTTTTGTTCCCCGCAGACTCTTTTAGCTTTGGAAATAAATAAAAATCACTGGGAGCTAAGTCAGGGGAGTAAGATGGATGCTTCATAACTTCAAACCTAGCGTCGTGAATTGCATTCATAGAAATAGGGCTCTTATGAACTGAGGCGTTGCCTTGATGAAAGAGAACTCCGCGTGACAGTTTTCCTCTTTTTTCTTTCATGCAATAGCCGAAGTTTTGTAACTAATGCTGAATAATATTGACCAGTGATTCTGTGGCCACGTTCCAAAAAATCTACCAGTAAAATTCCTTCGGCATCCCAAAAAACTGTAGCCATTATCTTGCCCGCTGAAGCCTGTACACGAAATTTGCGTGGAGGGGGAGATTCTGGATGACGCCATTCCATACTTTGTTGTTTGCACTCGGAACTGAAGTGATGAACCCAAGTTTCGTCAACCGTAACATAGCGATCGAGGAAACATTTAGGATTACGGGTAAACAAGGCTATTGAAGAAGTGACTATCAAACGCTTTTGTTCGGGCGTCAACATTCGCGGTACCCATCTTGCTGACACCTTATGAAGCCCTAAATAGTCATTTATTATGGTTCCAATCGTACCATTTGAAAGGTCTGTTATCTCCGCCACACTTTTTTATTACTTGGTAGGAAGGAGCAGAATCTCAAAGCACGCCAACCATATCTGTATGAATTTCTTTGAGCGTTGAACCTTTCTTTTGTAGGTACCCGATGACAGCATAAAGCTCACTTTTTTCCATTTCCCAAAATCTTCGTGCAACCACTACTTTCAACTTGTACAACTTTGACACTATTAAAGCTCGACTAACCAAATTTGGGAGTTTGTGTGTCAATAAAATAACGCAAAAGTGCGGTTACTACGGGCAACATATTTCAAAACCATGCATGCTAGGGACAACAAACATAGCTAAAAATATTTATTAAATTTTAAGGAAGTGCATGTACTTCGTGAATGGCTTGTTGGATCATAACCATGTTTTGTTGGATCGGCAAATGGGTAGTTTCTCGTGTTGGCGACATGGTAATTATTAGGTAATAAATGAAGAACCATTATTTGTGTGCAACTTATTAATGATAGGCGTCGACGTGTTCCTACCATTTTGTATGTGTTGAGAACTATCGCTGAAGTAAGATTGGGGTCGATGATTTTCTATTTCATATAGACAAGCTAATCTCTCTGCTGTTAGAATTTCTTGTAATTTTTGTTGTACAATTAGAAAGCTCCTTAGTGGCAACTCTCATAGTTGTGCAGCTATATGTGTCCCAAATTTATCATACTGATCTTGCGATACATCCATGGCCAGTTCTGCCACTTCATGTGATTTACTTACAGCAGATTCCAATCGGATTAGAACAGCTTTGTCTTTCCCTGTCCTAGAAAATTTTTTTCGGAGATCTTTGTTAAGTCTGGACTACTTTCGGTTGAGTATTAGAATGTGAGGACGTTGATGATGTTTCCGGATCTTCAAAACTTTGCGGCAGTTGTGGTTCAGGGGCGTCGTTATTACAATCATACGTACGACAACTCTCCTCTGTGGTATTTAGGTACTGTAATAGATAAACATGTTTTAGTAAATAGTAATAAAAAAAATTACAGGTTCTAAACACCACCGAAGAATGGACGAAAATTCAAATGGGCTTTGAAATGAAATTGAATTTCCCAAATTGCTGTGGATCACTAGACGGAAAACACATTGCCATTCAACGTTCGACCAACAGTACAACCTTGTTCTTCAATTGCAAAAGGACATACAATATTGTATTGTTCGC
The DNA here is from genome assembly GCA_036346205.1 of Vesta saturnalis. NCBI lineage: Eukaryota > Metazoa > Arthropoda > Insecta > Coleoptera > Lampyridae > Vesta > Vesta saturnalis. The sequence continues at coordinate 605,414 of JARFJB010001958.1, forward strand.
TATGGACGATGTAGCTTACTGCTTCAAGTATATTGATGTGGGAAATGACAGTCCTGCAGGTGACAGCGCTATTCCGCAATTCGAAGTTAAAGATAGCAATGGAAAGAGTTTGCAATTTCCTGATTGTGGAGTATTTGTGGGGGATGATGCCTTCCCACTTAATACTTATATGTTGAAACCATATCAAATTGTAAACAAAAAATTGTCCACTAAACAACGAATTTTCTACTATAAGTTGTCGAAAGCGAGGCGGGTGGTAGAAAATGCATTCGGCATATTAGCCTCTCGGTTCCGTATTTTTAGTGCGACCATACCTCTCAATGTGGACACCACAGAGAGCTCAGTGAACGCGGCATCTGCACTTCACTATTTCACAATTGGTTGAGGATGACTTCCTGCAGAACATATTTGCCACCCAGATCACTAAGTGAAGAAAATGAATGTACAGGTGAGATTATTCTTGGAGAATAGCGAAAAGTATCAAGTATGATGCGTCCGGTCGACCGATTGCATTGCTCAAATAACTGTAAAACTAACGGGAAACGTGTACGCATGTAGTATACTAATCGATTTATGACTCATTGGTCTATTCCATGACAAATTATTGATGCAAATATTTCCGAATCGGCAAATGATGATGAATCGTAAAGCGATATATTTTATGTAAATTTGTAAATTTTCATTTTGTGAAAAAAAAATCAAATTTAAAGTTTTAAGTTTTTTATTAATCCTACCTGCTGCACTTAAACAAGAAGTACCTGCCTATGACTACTGAGCCACGAAACTAAGTAAAGGAGTATAAATAATAAAATACTTGAATGTATTCACTTACCATATTTGGCTTGAGTTTCTTCCCCCAAATATGCTGTGAAGAAAGGCGCCTGCCATACGAAACCATTTTGGTTTATAGACATCTTCTGCACCTGCGCCACTCTTCATTTATTTTTTAATTTTGTTCACTTCGTTCCTGTATGTGTCTCTTAAACTGTTTACTTTACTTTTTAATTGTGGTAAATTTATTTTAATCCCCTCTGCTATTAACTCATCAACAATAGTTTCAAGTGCTGAATTCTTTATATCTTTTTGTAAATAACACGGTGAAGCAGCATCCCACAAACAATTATGTTTGTGATATATTTCAAAAAAAAGTTATTATTTGATTTGAATCCCACTCGCCTCAATATCTTTAATTTTTGATTCCATTTTATTTTAATTACACTATTATTAGTAAAGTAATACTAAAAAATCAGAGTAATAAATGTAAAGCAACTGAATTTACCCAATAAAATAATATTATCTCTTAACAGACGCTGGCGAGTATTTCCTGTGGGGTCGCACAAGGCTGGTGGCTGCGGTAACGTCACGTGAGAGGATTACATGATGGCTACCAGTGCTGGTAAAGTAAAACGGTCTCTACTTCACCATCCGCCAGCCACTGCTAAAATAATTCGGCTGCTGCTGGTATTAGCGGATACTTGGATTGACACGGTGCTGCTTAAACGGCTGCTAACAGCCAATAGCGGCTAGTGGCTGGTAAACAAGAGTAGTGTTACCGCCGCTTAAGACGATTAGCACAACAGTACCAGTAGCGTGTTTATTTGCAATTAACAGTAAGCATACAGGGTGATGCGTAATTTCAGTATACACTAAACTTATATGTTTTTTAATGGAACGCAATTTTCTACTTCTGCAAACTTTTCCTATTCCTATAACACTCCAATAGGTCATATTGAGCCTTTCACAGTCATCTTTATGTAATATTCTTGATAACATCGATTTTGTGTAAATTGATACTAGATTCTTGTATTGCTTTCTTATACACAGAGTAACTCAAAACTCGATGTCCATATTAACGACAAATAACTGGTGGCAGCCTAGTTTTGGAGTTTTACTAAGAATTTTGCAGAATACACACAAGAAATTACATGCTTTTAGTTTTTTACACAAAAAACAGCAGATCGTTCGAATGAGAATAAAATTTTGCATCCGAATATTGATAAAAAATACAGGGTATTTTATTTGAACAAACCCACTTATTTTTAATTTAACTGAACTCCGCATTAAATTTCCAGCACCTTGTATGCAATTATACCACTTAGAATGTGTAGATGGGAAGCATAGGGATCCATATTGCCTCTGTATATTTTTTACTGTTACTAGTTACTGTTTTTTTTAATTTTTTTCAAAAAAAAAAAACCTTAGAAACGGTTATTTTTAGGATTATTGGAATATAGGGGATAGGGAATAGGGATGAAAGTCCACCTAAAACGTTACGTAGAATACAAAGTTGCAATAATATGCATGGTACATGGACGCGATTATTTTACTCGAAAACATAAATTTTCAAAATTCCAACCGAAATGATACGAGGGATATTATTTATGTATTGAGAATTGGCAACACTGGTATTGCCAGGTGAAATTTGTCACTTCCATCTTAAAGTTTGACATTTTTGAGGTTATACGTACTCAGAACGTTTTGTCGTGCGAGCACTATTTGTGTTGTTTACAGTAAGTTGAAAATTTCATCTCAGTCAAAATATGGAATTAACTCGTGATAATTTTCGAGCTATGATTTATTATGATCTTCGACGTAGTCTAACTCAAGAACAATGCATCAATCAACTGAATTCAACTTTTGGCGATGAAGCGCTATCCACAGCCACTGTATATCGCTGGTACACTGAATTCAAACGTGGACGTAGTTCGCTCACGGATGAAGTTAAAGAAGGTCGTCCAAAATCAGTCGTTGTGCCGGAAAATATCGATGCTGTGCAAAAATTAATTGAAGAAGATCGTCATGTGACATCACGAAATCGAGAGATGTTTAAGCATTAGTATGACCAGCATACATAAGATTTTTCACGAACATTTGTGTGTTCGGAAGCTGTGTGCACGTTGGATTCCACATTTGTTGGCAGATGCACAAAAAAATGCTCGTGTCGATTGGTGCCGTAAAATGATTTCAAAATGTGGTGCATCCAAAGCGGTATACAATATCGTCAGAGGTGACGAGTCGTGGATTTATGCGTATGAGCCAGAAAGAAAAGGCCAGTCCACAGTTTGGGTGTTTCAATGTGAAGCAAAGCCAACAAAAGTTGTTCGTTCTCGAAGCGTTAAGAAGCAAATGGTGGCGTTTTCTTCATGAAAACCGGTCCTGTGGTAACTGTGGCTTTCGAAAATCAAAAGACCGTCAATTCAGCGTGGTATACGACCATTTGTTTCCCTGAAGTTTTCGGTAAATTGAGAGAAACCAACCCAAAACGACGAATCATTTTGCATCACGACAATGCCAGCTCACACACATCACATGCAACAAACCAGTATTTGGACACACAAAAGATCGAATTGATGGGCCATCCGCCTTACAGCCCCGACTTGGCACCCAATCACTTCTTCTTGTTCCCACTAATTAAAGATAAACTGCGTGGACAACCATTTTCATCGCCCGAAGAAGCAGTTGAGGCCTTCAAAACGCATGTTTTAGAGCTACCATCTTCTGACTGGACGAAGTGCTTTGAAGGGTGGTTCAATCGCATGCAAAAGTGTATAGATCTTAAAGGCGATTACTTTAAAAAGCAATAAAAATATTTTTCATCAAATTCATTTGTTTATTCTTTCTATTCTCGATACATAAATAGCAACCCTCATATCAATATAATATCATTTTATGTCAATTATGATGACACAGTGGGCTAATTTACGCCCTCATGTTAATGCTAAATTGTATTGATTCAATAAATGATAAACACGTGCTCACACGTTGGGTTCCAAATTTGTTATGTATCGTCTTAGAAATCAAGACTTAATCTTTAGTTAATTTTTTGCCATCACATTGGAAGACAAATGTGTAATGAAACAAGCCCCACAATGGAGAGCCAAATTTGTAATGTATCTTCCTCGTTATTAAATTGAAATAAGTGATCTATATTGCATTATTAGTGTAATAAACTATAATAATTATTTTCCCGGGCTAGGTCTTTACTATACGAACATCATCTAGTTATAATTTACGTTTAATATAAACTGTTAAACTTTGATCAATAACAATAATTCAATGGTCCTGAATTTATGCTTTCCAGGCTCAAAACTTACTTCCAATAACTGTTATTGATAGGCTCAGATGTGAATGGAAATGCGATTTAATATTCGTTCACTTTAAGTAAGATGTGTAATTCAAACTATGAATCAAACTATCGTAACAGTACTTTATGTAAACTCACTTTAATTGGATTGTATAATAAATTCCCGCGTTTTTTTAATAAGTTTTATTGAAGAAAAGAAGAAGTAAACAATAATTATAGTAAAAAATTAACCAATAATATGTTCGCCATCATTACTTGTAACCTGTTTTCTCCTATCGACCAAATTGTTGATACCGTCTCGCCAAAAACCTTGCTTTTGTGTTGAAGAAGTTTGTGAGCCAGGTTTTGAGGTCTTCGTTGTTAGTGAAAGTTACGCCCTTCATTTGGTTCGACCAGGAGTACTCTGAGCCTCTTTGACGTTGTTTGCAGTGTGGGCGCGTATTGTCATGAAGAATGATGTCTTTACCACGTCGATTGGCCTTGTCTGCTGAATTGCTTCGTTCACGCGATGAAGTTGGGCCGAATAGCCTACTTCGTCGACAGTCTTGTTCGTCTCCAGCATTTCCCAGTAGAGCACACCTTCACAATCCCAATTGTTGATACCGTCTCGCCAAAATCTTGATTTTGTGTTGAAGAAGTTTGCGAGTCTAGTTCTAAGGTCTTCATCGTTAGTCAAAATTAGTGCCCTCATTTGGTGCGACACGGAGTGGAAAAGGTGATAATCCGTTAGCACAAGGTCCGGAGAATATGGCTGATGCGATAGAACCTCCAATTTGAGATCATTCTGAGCCCCTTTGACGATGTTTGCAGTGTGTGGGCGCGCATTGTCATGAAGAAGGATGACTTGGCCACGTCGATTGGCCCTTTTCTGCTGAATTACTTCGTTCACGCGATGAAGTTGGGCCGGATAGCCTACCTTTTTAACAGTCTTGTTCGTCTCCAGTATTTCCCAGTAGAGCACATCTTCACAATCCCATCAAACGCAGATCATTTTCTTCTTGGTAGTCAGCTTTGTAGGCCCTGATGTTTGCTGATCATATTAGCACCATTGCCATACAATTAGTTGCGGCAATCATTCAGAGATAATACCAATGAATGAGTCTTCAAAACCTCGCTCAAGTTTAAACCCGTAGTGCTATCGACTCTGGTCCAATCGTCAGCAACTTCGAGCAATTCTGATTTCAAATCTCAATTGCTTAATGTGACTTGTATCAGACCTTGCGTTCAATAGCATGCAACAATATCTGTTCTTTTCTTACTTTCTGACCCATAAATAGTATTAGTTCATTTTATATTTCTCAGCCAAGATAGTGGTTATTCGTTGTTTTGTTCTTGATTCTAGATAGATACTCGAGCATAACACACCAAATTATCCTAAGTACTTTTCATAGCCTTTCCTAAATATTTTGTACTAGGGCTTCTAAGTGCATCATTATATCTTGCGAAATATGGAATGCAAAGTGTAATTCGTTGAAGAACACAAGGTATCTACAATCTCCAATCGGAATTTCCTTCTGCTACCAATCAAGATTTATCCATGTCGTTAGAAAATAATTTACATGCGCAGCAGAATAATTTGTTTGAAAAGATTGAATAGAGTAATCAACCTCTTCGAGGTCTTGGCTATTAGTTAAAATCGGCAAGAATGAATTTCATTGGGAAATGCATGTACATTAATTATAGGCAGGGGACATTCAGGTCGTTATAAATAAGTTATATTCAATGGGTTTCCGATTTATGCATTGTGTTCATTGTTTTAATTTTGTATGACTTAATACCACATTATACCTTTTTTCATATTTTCTACATGTTTTCTTTGTCTCATATGGGGTCGAGTAAAAATGGAATTAATCTCCCGAGTAAAAAAAATTACAACTGATTCATTGCAAAACAACGCCATGTATATCAGGATTTTAAGAATTTATTTACACGTTTGAAAAGAGTAGAAAAATTAATTAATTTTAAATGTCTTCGGTATTCCCGAACACATTTTTATCTATTAATTTGAGTCAATTCTAAATATTTCCACAATAAGGGGTCTAAAATTTAAGGAAACACAATTTATGTTTCTAGCTAATGCATTGTCGAGTTGTATTCAGTATAAATTGTGGTGTCATAAATTAAATTTTAACAAACGGAAAGTAAGGTAACCTAAGTTACTCGTAGAATTACAGTGTATGATTATTCTGATAGATTTAATTTGTTTACAGGGTGTCACACGACGTAACTAACGATTTACGGAAATGCAAAAGCTTTAAAATTCAGTTTGGTAATATGTTAACGTCGATGGGGGCCATTCTGTTAAAATATTTTCGAAATTATCGCACTTTCGGCTATACTGGAATTCGATTCTAACTTTCTTAATTTAAATGGAATGGTATAACATGTCATATGTCTAACTTAAAGGTTTTCTGATTATTTAAAATTCTCAATAATATCAATTAGTTAACTTTTAGTTTTATTTCTGTGTACTTTTACACGTTAATTCCAACTTTAGTCGCTTTTACTAATTTTTGTTTAAGTCATGATTGTGACTGAAGGAGCTTGGAAAGCTCAAACAGCCCGCCCTCCTAAATACGCGACCTTTCCTTTCCTACAGACGCTTTCATTCCGCTGGGTCTCGAGAGCCCAGACTGACCTGCTTTTATCTTATACACCAGTGTTACCACTTCCTCAATCTTCGGTCATCTGTGTGTAAGTTAAACATGGACCACCACACTTACACCAGTGAGCGACGTCGGGTAAAACACCTTATGTAGTCTTTTACTTACTCCATTGAATAGAAAGGATCTCGCCTAAATTCTGCCAATCTGCGGGTATCAATTAAACAGCGCAACGGGTATTTGCCCAGATTCTTGTAATTGATACTCCACCTTCACACCGCACATCGACTCACAAACACGCGTACACTAGACTAAATAATTAAAAACCGAAATACAGGAAGTCGACAGGTTGAAAGCAGCAAGCCGCCCACAATTAGATCGTATTTCGGTCACCCAACTTCGTAAATTATGAACTCCGTACGTAACAGTGGGTATTACATTTTAATCTCGCTAAACGTAATAACCCGCTTACAGTTAGTGTTTCTAACAACACTTCTTAATGGAAGTCCGTAAGCAGCTTCAATATCCGCTCGCCCATCGCGACACACCCAGTATACTTCTCTAACGGAGTCCTGGCTCAGCTTCCGTCCTGATCGCGATTCGCTCATCGCGGTAATACAGACTTGAAGGAGAAACTCTTCTGCAAGCCTACCGTACAGGTAAAACGTTTAGTTTATCCTGTACCTGAAAATCTGTAAACCAAATCGTATATAATAGGAATAATATACGTCTAAAACCCTTACAAGTATATTACTAAGTGTGGACGAAGCGGGTAGTAGTGATCAACCCCAGTAGTAACGAACAATTCCCTTTTTATATAATTAAAAACCGGGTGAGCTAGATCGAAGTAAATTAAAGCAAATTTGAAAATGTAAACTTTCACCATAGTAAAATACTTAGCTTTTTTTGGTTTTTTAATGGTGTATTTTAAATTATACAATCTAAACGTTTCGATAACACTTACAGTTATCTTGGCCAGTAGTAATATCTATTAAAATTGTTAAAGATGTTGAAAACAATTTTTGTCAAAGTTGAAAAATTAAAACATAAACATCAGCCTGCTATTAATATTGTAGTTTGAGAAACGTATAAAGCCAACTATAGAATTAAATTTTAGTAAAGAATAACTAGGTCATTAAAAATTAAATACTGTTAAACTGTCTTAAAAATGACAAATCAGAACACCCTCTAACGGTGAAGGCTAACAATGAAAAATTTCAGCTAAAAAACACATTTAACAAAATTTAATCATCAATTCACAAATATAAACATGACATCAAATAAAATAATCCAGTTAAATCTTGCAAATAGATATCTTTGTCAATAATTGCAAGTGTTATTAACAATGAAAAGCATAATGCAGAAGTTTCTTGTAATTTTTTTAAATTTTAATCTAAATTTCAACTACTTATGTTAAATTATAGGGATGTGGTAATTTAACATATAATTGGTAAAGCATTTGCTTCAAGGTCTAGGAAAAACACAGCAAAAAAACCTATACATACCAAAAGTCAAAATTAAAATCAAAATCAAGACATCATTATGCCTTTTTTTAATTATAAGATGCCAAAACCTATTTAAACGAAGATTTTCTTCTTGTCTATTAAAATTATTAGGGTGTTTATATATCTCAATAGCTTCACGTTGTAAACTAACATAATAATGAGTTTGTCTTGACAATATTTCGATATTGTCAAATTGAATGTCATGATATAGATTATTCAAGGCATGGTCAGCCACCGCAGACTTCTCTGGTTGACCTAACCTACAAAATCTCATATGTTCTTTACGTCTTGTATCAAAGCTACGTTTTCTGGTTCCAATGTATATTTTTCCACATGAACAAGATAACTAATACACTCCGGAAGATGATAACGGTTTTCAAACATCTTTAGGTGATCTTAAATGTTCTTTAATTTTTCTTATAGGTTTAAAAATAGTCCTAATGCCATATTTAATTAAGATTTTTTCAATGCTAGCTATAAAAGGAAGAAAAGTAGTACCAACATTAAGAACTGGTTTTTCTTAAAGGTTATGTCTAGAAGGTGTAATAACATTATTATCTGTAAGTGAATATCCATTATCTTCTAAGGATTTTGTTAAATATTTATATTCATGCTTCAAAAATGCAGGGTCACAAATTCTTTTTGATCTATTTACTAAAGATTTAATTACACCAATTTTTTGACGTGGATGGTGGTTGGATAATTTATGACAGTATCTATCAGTGTGTGTCGGCTTTCTGTAAAACTTAAAGGATAGTGAATTATCTTTAGATATTAATATGTCAAGAAATGGTAAACTTCCATTAGTTTCTTTTTCCATGGTAAACTGAATACTTGGATGTATACCATTTATAAAAACCATACAGCGCCTCTTCTTCATGTCTCCAAATAACAAATGTATCATCTACAGAACTATACCAAACTGAACGGTTTTTTAGGTGTATTTCGTAACCCTAATGTTTCAAATTTTTCTATATAAAAATTAGCTATAACGGGAATAAGGGGACTACCCATTGCTACACCATCAATCTGTTCATAAAATTTACTATTCCACCGAAAATAAGTTGTAGTAAGACAGTGCTGAAAAAGAATGGTTATATCCTTTGTAAAAAGATGATCAATGTATTCAATAGATTCTTTTAGAGGCACTTTTGTAAAAAGTGAAACAACATCAAAACTGACCATTATATCACCCTCTTCAAATTTGAAGTTCTTTAGTTTTTAAAAGAAGCTTTTTGTTGGATCTTTTGGTATTTCACGATAAGTCTCTGGTTGCAACAATTGTTCTATTTTAACGTTATAATCGTTCATATTGAATATAACAGTTGTATTACCTTTATCTGATTTTAATATTATTATACTTTCATTGCGTTTAAGATCAAGTAAAGCACGTCGATGACGAAAGGATATGTTGCTCTTTGGAGGTTTTGTTTTACGTAATATGTTAACGGTGTTATATCTAACTTCATTAGCAGCATCAAAAGGTAATGATTTAATGGAGTTTTCGATATTGGAAATTATATCTTCAAAAGGTATTACTCTTGGTGTTATCGCCAACTCCTTTAGAAAGCGCTTCAATAGCGTAATCTGAAACAACATTATCAGAAAGGTTTATAACTGTTTTTTTTTATAATCACTAGGTGGTCTATTATTTTGTTGTTTGTATAGTTTATTAAATTTTTCTTTTTGACGTTGACATGAGATTTCATAATCTATTTCCATAGATTTAAACGTTATAGAATCAAATTTATCCCAAACTTCTCTATTCAATATAGATGAAATTTCTAAATGTAAATATAAAAGATTTCTATCGGTGTTATCCAATAACCTCCTAGTAGTATGTATTTGATTTTCAGTTCTTCTGTAAATATTATTAGCTTATTTGTTATTAAAATTTCTTTTAATATAGATAAACTTTGGGATAATTTTTTGGTTTCGGCATCGTAATAAAAAAGTGAGTGACGATAATAATTTATTTATTTATCAGACAGTCTCAAAATTAAGAAAACGTAAAGCACAATTATTAAAATACAACAATTGTTGGAATCAGAGACTTATCGTGAAATACCAAACGATCCAACAAAAAAGTTTCTTTTAAAAACTAAAGAACTGATTAAATTATCATCTTATTCCTGAAGAAATAAAAAAGAAACTAACTCTGAAGCTATTTCACCAAAACTGTATCGTTTACAAAAAACGTTCTGCATTATGCTTTTCATTGTTAATAACACTTGCAATTATTGACAATTGTTAGATTTAACTGAATTGTTTTATTTGATGTCATGTTTATATTTGTGAATGCTTCTATCATTTTCAAATTGAAGTTTTTCATAACTTTACACTTATATCATAACTTGATTAAATTTTGTTACATGTGTTTTTTTGTCTGACATTTTTCATTATTAGCCTTCGCCGTGAGAGGGTGTTTTGATTTGTCATCTTTAAGACAGCTTAACAATATTTAATTTTTAATGACCTAGTTATTCTTTACTAAAATTTAATTGTATAGTTTGCTTTATACGTTTCCTCAAACTGCAGGCTAATGTTTATGTTTTAATTTTTCAACTTTGACAAAAATTGTTTTCAACATCTTTAACAATTTTAATAGATCTTACTTCTGACGAAGATAACTCTAAGTGTTATCGAAACGGTTAGATGATATAATTTAAAATACTCCATTTAAAAAACAAAAGATAAGTAAATTAAAGGAAACTTTAATTACAGTAAGCGAAAGTAGCTTACAATTTTAGTTTCAACTAAAATTATTATTAACTTAATACTTTAATTGTAAAAGAGAATATGGTGTAATAATTAGACAATATAAAACAATATTTAATTACCTATGAACATCGGCAAATAATTACTTCTAATTAAAAAAAAATAATAATGAAAACAGACGGTGAAACTGTGCCTCTGGTTTATTACTTTCATCTCTTAAATTACTTAAAAGTTATTATACTATTATCTATTTATCGTTATTTTGATCTTGTATCTTTATATGAATCTTCTACTTTTAGCAGCAACAGATTTAAATCAATTGCTACAATAAGTGAGATATATGTAGAATACCAACCTACACGTTCACGTATAAAATTATTATAATAATGTATAGGACCCTTAAGTTAATTGTAATTGTAATGTGGAATCAGATTTATTGCCGTTTTGACTGAGCTTTATTGGTTTAATAAAGAATGTGTTTCTGAGTTTAATGATGTATCACATACTATAATTGTATAATTTATGATTTCTAATGAATGAATTAACATTGACCTGATTTTATTATTATCTTCAAATTACCATTAACGTTAACAATTTTGTAGAAATCTTTTGAGAAGTACGACTGCGGGCGTGATTTCTCGCATTATTGATTAGTCAATTTTATAAAATCAAAGCCCTGTATAATTAAGTTTTCTGTTATAATCCTTTATTGACGTTTTGACAGATTTGAGTGTACGTAAAAACTTTTTTGAGTATTCATTATGAGACAACCGTAGACAAAACTTACCCTTAAACTGGCATTCGTAAAAGTCTCCAATATCGTGACTGGTACATACAGGGTGATTCCAAATTAGATGCTAAACTTCCAGGACGTGTTAGTATGGCTCATTTGTGATCGATTGAACCACATTTACCTATATCCAAAAATCAACGGTTTTCGAGATATTACAGATTTTGTGATTTTGTAGTCATTCCCTATTTTCGTTCAGTTTTAATGATTCTGTAGGAATTGTTCCTTTTAAACAGTAATTTTAGCCCAGTTTTCAATAGTAGAATATGTATTTCACTTAAAAAGTGCAAAAATTTGACGAATATACTTAGAAGAAGAAAATGTGAAAGAAACTAAAATCGATTTCAAATTTTTTTATTGGTTATAACTTTTAAACCAGTCTCTACATGCCGTGTTAAAATAGTCTAAAAAACTTCCTTAATGTTTTAATCTTCCGATAAAACCGTTTTTGTCAAAATTTGTTCGATAGTTCCACCAGAAAAAACTTTTCAACCGCACTATCTCTCGAAAATTCTAAATTGAGAATAATAAATCATTCAAGCCGTGATTCAATACAACTGAGAATTTTATTCAATACTTTTACATTTTGTGTTCAAAATGACCACCACGGTCTCTTATACAAGCTCGAGTTCTCTTTCTTATTCCTTGACAGGTATTTTTATTTGAATTCTCCACAGGTGACGAAAATTTCCAAATTGAGTAGCTATATTTGACTGCAAATGCAAAATTTAATCTAACTGTCACCTTTGTTACTATATTTAATCTTAATTATGCTTAATTAATCCTAAAAGTAGACCATTAAAGTCGTGAGGGCTAACAGGGTCATTATCGTTATTTATTATTACCCTTCATTTAAATAAAAGTGAAATTTAAAACATATAAACTTTAAGTTACACATTTCACTACAAAATAAAACAGATTTGATAAATAAATATTAAATTAAATAACAAATAACTAGCTCTTAACTAGGAAATCTAAATTAATAGCTATTTTTTATACAAGACGATAAAATACAATTTTGTCGATGAGTGAAAAATGTTAATTTATGAGCGACGAAGGAGAGAATTAATCAATTTGCTCGTGTATAACATTCTATTTTTTTCTATAGCAAATTTTTAACGAAAAATAAAGAAATATGAATTGAGTTGGCCACGTTTTAAAATCTCAGTAGTATGGGTTGCTCATGAAACGGGTTCTGTTCCAAAATTTGATATTTCTGGAAATCTAAATTACAATATTGAAGTTATTATTAATGCAAATAAAAATGAAAAATAAGTTGTATATTTATGTAAATAAAAATTAAAATACTTTATCTACCGTTGCTCTTAAAGTTCAACTTTATCTACCCTTGCGGTTAAAGTGAAACTTGATCTATTGATTTGGGTTGATCAAAGCACACTTTAACAATTGCTATAGAAAAGAAAGGATTTTTGATAATAAACATGGTAATTAGGGACGAGTCCTTACGACCACCAATTTTATGCGATCTACGGACTAAATTTAGTATGGTTTCAACATATAAATTAGAAGAAGATTTGAATGAAATTATTATTTGTTCTCCATATAATTATAACGAAAGTGCTTTAAAATTGATCGCTAAGGAAGCAAGTGGAGGGTTCAATGATTTTTTGTGTAAAAATAAAGTAGGACATCAAGATGTGGATGATATAACGCACTTTTTAGAAAATTTTCATATTAATACTTAATAAATGTATGATCTAGTAGTATTGTTTAATATCAATGGGTATTGTAATTAACAACTAATGTCCTGGACCCAACAAGTAATTTTTTGTCATTTGTCGGTTAGTACTATCTTCCCATTAAAATATTTAAATTAAATCTAAGGTTAAAAGTTTTAATTTTTTTTTCGTTTGTGTGTTGGTGTTTGTTGGCTAGTTTTTGTGGTTTGTTGTTTATTAGTATTTTTCCAATTATATTTTTTTATTTAGACATGAGGTAGCCCCAAAGGTTAAAATTTTAGATGTTTTCATGTACAATATTGAAAATACGAAAAATCGACAAAGGATAAAAAGTACCCAACAAACAGCTATTACACGATTGCAATAAAGTAAATTAAAAATTTCAACCTTGGGGGGTTAAGCTAACATCTAAATTAAAACATTTCAATGGGAAAATACCAACAACTGACAAAAAGTAGCCATGGGGGCTAACTTCTAGCCTAAATAAAGAAAAATTGATTGGGAAAATACTCAAAACCGGCAAACGTCAACAAATAGCCAACAAACAAAAACATAAGACAGACGATTATTCCAAAAAAAAAATGAAAAACTTTAACCACGTCTAAATTAAAAAACGATTGGATAAACAAAATGAAAAATTTTAACCTCATGGGGCAACTTTATGCCTAAATTTAAACAAATTTAATTGTGAAAATACTAGTAACCAAAACAACAAAAATGGCCAGCAAACACCAACAAACGTTTGTGCAAATTGATTTGTTAGATTTCCGATTTCAACAGGTATAAGTTGAGGTCACTTACCTAAACTTACAGTAAGTAATTTCTTCATAAATTAAACGTAACGATCGCTAAATTTTCAAAAAAATGCATTTTTCGCAGCTCAACAGTGATTTTTAATTGTAATGTGGGATTAAGATACTAATGCACTAGAGCTCACCTTGTGAAGAATGCAGATATAAAGTCTCTGATGAATCAACTTGTAACTTTGGGTACGACTATGACAATTTTATTTGTTTCGTTAATCTTGAGTTGTTCATTCTCTCAATGTGACCAAGGCAACATAATGTACTAATTTTATATCTATCCATCATCGTCTTTTCCTCGCCACATGTTTACAGGCGGAAATATTGGAATACATTATCCAACCATGTGGACGTTTGTTGATGGTCTGCCAAAGATACGGACAGGTCGTGAAACACAGGAACAGCTAGTGGCAGGAAATCTTGCACTTCCCAAATTTAAGAAACCGCTTAGCTGACAAAAGGATCGAGAAAATGTATACAAAAATCGGGGCAGAATGAAATATATACGAGGCTTAGCATATGATTATCTTCTAAAATTTGTATACAATATATTTTGGAAAATTATCTTAGTATATTGCTTTTTATGTCTGCTACTTTGTGACAAAAGAGCGATAAAATACATATTTGAAATCTCAACAAACAATGTCTTGAATAACGCCATATTGCTGTACGGTGCCCGTCAAACATTTTGTTGGCTTTAACCTTTGACCTAGTATGAGTTACCTGACCGAGGTCTGTATAAGAACTGCATTTCTTTAGTGGGTATGCTATCAACTAGCAGATTTGAAACAAGTTGATCCCATTGTTCTGTAATTCATTATCCCTATATCCATCCTCCTAAGTGTTCCTGAGTGCTTTAGCACGATAGGCCAAATTTAGCCTGTTCAGGTCCACAATCATTAAAAAAAAAGAACAAAAAATTAAATTATTTGGTCGCAAATAAATAACAGTAAGTAGCACGAGAACCAAGAATCGCGTAGAAAACAATGTAATTGAAACATAATGTGAATGAAAAGTATGTAAATAAAAAAAAGTGTATATGTATATATGTTCATTTAGATATTCATACAGTAAGTATACACTCTATACAATTTATATCTTTCTTGACTCTCTGTATAATTCTACTTCTTACTTCCTTACGTGTCGGGGCAGTAGGCAAATAACTGTCCGGTAGTAGGAATGCTACATCGTCCGGGGTACGATTTGGCCGGTCTCTCCGCTATGGTATTACACAAGAGAACAATACGATTGCCTCCGATCGACCTGGCTACAAGGGGCGGTCAAGGTCGAAACAGACAGGCCCCGTTGCTGAAGACTGTGCAAGGAATGAATTGCGAGTTGGTACGTGTAATATTAGAGGTATGCATGGTAAAGAATTTGAAATTGTGAATGTAATATACGAAGGGCAACTTGATATTCTGTATGTATCGGAGACAAGGCGCATAGGAAAGGATGCTGTGGAGATGCAGGATGGCAGCCTAGCACTATGGTCAGGAGTTGAGACTGAAGTACTTGGCGCCAAAGGAGTTGGGATGACCGTAAGTGAAAGAGCGAAAATGTGTGTTTACACAGTACGAACTGGTATCTCGCCGTGTAATGCGGGTTAGAATGAAAGTGGAGTTTCGAAGAATTGTTCTTATTGCATGCTATGCACCCGTTAAATTGATAAAGAGAACAAGAGTGTGAGAACTTCTGGAATGATGTAGAGAACGTGTTGAACGTATGTAAGCCAAATGAAAGAGTGATGATAGTGGGAGATATGAACGGATGGGTGGGTGTACAGAGAGAACGTACTGAACGCGTTCTAGGAAAGTTCGGAGACCAAAGAGTCAATGAGAATGGTGAACGCCTGGTGTACATCTCTGTGGAGAGAAGCCTGTTTGTATCTAATACGTTGTTTAAACATAAAAATGTGCATATGTATACATGGCAAAGAAGTGAATCTAAAAGTATGATTGAGTTGATAGTATATGATGAACGACTTTGAGACCTGGTGAAAGACACAAAAGTAGTGCACGGATCGGAGTGTGGATCGGACCACCTTTTGGTTGTATCGAGAGTGTGTGTGGGTCTGGAGAAGGAAAGCAAATGTAATGCGAATATCCAGAATTAGGGTAGACAAACTAGTAGATAATAGTGTGAGAATGAAGTACGCAGATGCTGTGAGTACAGTTGAATGTGATTGAAACAGTTTGGAACTAAGACATAAAGGACACTGACGTTGAAAGGGCAGCGATAAATTTGAAAAACTGTGTTGTCAATTGTGCCGTGCGGATATGTGGAAGAGCGACTGTAGGTAGACAGAGAAAATGTGCTTGATGGAATGAATCGGTAAAAAAGGCAGTATGTAAGAAAAAATATGCGTGCATGGGAATGATTGCTTCAAAAAGGTGAGACTGAGAAAAAGCGATTGTATAAGGTGTACAGATTAAGAAACAAAGAAGCGAAGGAGGCAGTGAGAATAAGTAAAGAGGAAGTGATGGCTGTGGAAGGAGGGAAAATGCAGAATGATTTTGAAGGAAACAAAAATCTCTTCTAGAAATGGGTCAAAAATACAAAACGTAGCCCAAAACAGAACGCTGCAGGAGTGATGAATACGAGCGACGAAATAGTATGGGACGATTGTGAAGTGAGGAAATGCTGGCAGGAATATTTCGGAAAGCTGTACAGTAATGAGGAAGGTAAGACTGAAGTGTTAAATAAGGAGAATGTAGAAGGAATGGTGAATGAAAATGAGAAGGCGTAGATGAAACCACTGGTGAAATGCTAAAGTACGGTGGTGCTAAGCTTGTGTGAATTATTCAATGTATGCCTTAAGAGTGAAAAAGTGCCGAGGGATTGGAAGGGCGCATCATTCTACCACTGTATAAGGGTAAGTTTGCTCCGTGTACCTGGTAAAGTATTTGGAAGAATACTGAGTACGAGAAACTACACAAACTAAGATTTGGGATGTGCGGGGTGGCTTCATGTCAGGAAGAGGATATGTTGATAAGTTGGTTGTTCTCCAGCAGGTGACCGAAAAGTGTTTAAGTGTAAAAAGGAAACTGTACTGTGCGTTTATAGATTTTGATTAAGCATACGACAGAGTGAATAGGGAGAATCTGTGGGAAATATTAAATGAATATGGCATAAATAAAGGTCTAATAAACGGAATAAGGGTAGTATACAACGGTAGCCGAGAGGTGTGATTGAATACTTTAATATTGAGCAAGAAGTGCGACAAGGCTGTGTGATGTCATCGTAGTTGTTCAATGTGTACATGGATAAATGTGTTGGGCAAGCATGCACCGATACAAATGGTGTGTATGCAGATGACGCAGTCTTATTAAGTTCTACAAACTTTTTTTGAGGAAGTTTAATACAGTCTGTGAGAGCATGGACCTAAAGGTAAATGTGAACAAAACGTGGATTGAGGTATTCAATCGGAAGGTGGAAAGGAGAGTAGAGTATTTACTCTGCAATATGAAATTGTGGAGCAAGTCGACGGGCTGGTATATCTGAGTAGGATGTTTACTGCGGATGGTACAATGGAGGGCGAGATTGGACGAAGGGTCAATGCTGGAAGGAAAGTGATTGGAAATGTGGACGATAATGAGAAACGAAAGCATGAGCCTAGCTGTGAAACGAGCAATCTACAAAGACGTGTTTGTTCCGTCAGTACTGTATGGAAATGAGACATGGGTTTGTCAAAAAAGCAAGAAAGAAAAATAATCGTCGTGGGTATGAGATTCTTGAGAAGCGCATGTGGTAAAACTCTACCGGCGTCTCCCTAATAAAGTAAAATAGCTTTATTATTCACCACTATCTGTGCCCTTGTCCCAGTCGGTAGATTAAATAGGGGGGGTTCATCAAATAAAATGATTTGATTAATTCAATTCTGCTTGATTATTTTCACTTAACCTAATTAAAAAATGTAATGTAAAAATAATAAAATGGATCTCGAGCGCCAAGCTATTTTTGTTCTAATTATCGGAACAGCTAAACCAAGTTTGTGCACAAAAAAACTTTCTATCCAAATAAAAAAAAATACAATGTACAATTATGTTTATTTACAATAAAGAGGGATGATGAAGTAAAAGGTCTTAAAACTATTCTTAAAGTACAAATAATCATTAAATAATTACCTTCGTAAGATTCTGTACTTAAAATTTTATAACCTCATGAATCGGAACGGTCAACTAAGTGATGTCATTCTTGCATCACTGTTGTGCAATCTCTTGATATTATGTTACCATCCACACCCAAACTGGAATTATCCTTGAATTTATTCGTAGAAATTTTGTATCCAATATTTATATCGCATTATGTTGCAGTTTTTTTTTTGTATGCCAAAATTGCAATTTCAATGTAATCAAAGTAGAAATAAAAGTAGCATAATAAAAATGGTATAATAAGAATGAAGGGAAAAAAGTAAGTGTGAAGAGAAGAAAATAAGTGCCTAAAAAGAGCAAAGGTTTTAATTTATAATATAACAAGTTAAAAAATATCTTACCATCAAATCGATGGCACTATTATACAAAATTTAGGGAAAATTCAAAACAACACGCTTCCTGCTTCAGCATTCGTCAGGAAGTGAAAAATGGAGGCTTTCCGATTAGATCATGTAGGTGTGCGTCAAAAGATTTGCGCAAAGAATTAAGTTATGACGCGTTGCGCGGATGAAATAATCAGAATACAGTTTATGGGAATATAAACCTTCACGAAATATATCCACTTAAAAGGATACGCACTATGAAGATATGCAAATTAAGTTGCCTATCTCATTCCTATAATGCAAAACTTAAAAACTTTTCTTTATATATACAACTAAATGGATGAAGGATCTTAAATTAAGGTATATTTTAATACAACACAAAAAAGGGTTGTTACAAAACGAGAAGGGATATGATAAACAATGAGTGTATAATGACGGAGTTTGGCGAGGAAAAGATGATGATGAATAGATATAAAAGTAGTACATTACGTTGGTTTGGTCACATTCAGAGAACGAAGCAAATATATAAAAACGATAAATTCCTACAGAACCGGTTGAAACTGAACAAAATGGGGCATTACTACAAAATCTCAAATATCTGGAAAACCGTTGATTTTT
Organism: Vesta saturnalis; assembly: GCA_036346205.1. Taxonomy (NCBI): domain Eukaryota; kingdom Metazoa; phylum Arthropoda; class Insecta; order Coleoptera; family Lampyridae; genus Vesta; species Vesta saturnalis. Next base: position 624,709 of record JARFJB010001958.1, read on the forward strand.
GGATATATGTAAATATGGCTCAATCGAACACATATGAGCCATACTAACACCTGCTTGAAGTTTGGCATCTAATTTGGAATCACCCTGTTTATGTATTAAGGGCATAATTAGGAGATTATGGTTCAAGGGAGTATTTAAAGCCCGACGAAGGAGGGCTTTTAATTTCCCGAGAGCCATAATCGACTGTTATGTCTGTGGTCCATGCATTATTGTATTTTAGTTTCTAAAACTTTCCAACAAAATATTTGGCATTTCCGGCAAGTTTGTGAGAGTTGAGCCGATTCAAATTTTAGTGTTTTGTAGATAGTAGGTTTTATTGATGTTGTTCTATAAATAGTAACATATAATTTTCCTTAACCTTAATAAATGTTCGATACCGAAGCTTGTTTGAATAATTAGTGCAATCGTTGCTTAGCAATTTTTGATTACTCTGTGCCATGAAGGCCAATTTAAGCCCGCATTTGAGTGCTTATAAACAAGATTGTAATTCTAACATAGAATAAGTAAATAACTACTACTTGGGATTAATTCATTTGTAAATTAAATGACTTCTACCGTTCACTTTTTCGATAAATTCGACAGCGACGTTCAAATTTAAGTAATTCATATGAAAAGCTATTACATACATTTAGTTGGTATTTATGATTCTGAACAATCAGTTATGTTTTACAGTATATCAATGAGAGCTAAGGTTCTTATTTTACTAGACAACCGAAAATTGTATATCATGAATAATTTTAAAGAAGTGGAAACAACAAATTTAAGAATAAAGCATTTATTTAGCAATTGAGACATATGTATTTCAATTCTATAAAAAAATGGTTTGTGGAAGAAAACTGTTTATAGCCCAATTTGATTATAATTATATTTATAAAGGAATTTTTGTGTTAGGTTTATCTAAAAAATTATATGTAAGTGTAGGTATGTTGATTATATCCTCTTACGTTTTGATAGGAGGTACTCAAAATTCTTTAAATGACACTAATTTACACCATAAAATTAAACGTTCAAACTCACAGTGATATTCCAGCCACAATAAAAAAAACTTTGTTTTTACTTTCCCTGTAGTAATTTGTATCTTATTGTACGCTTTCTTCATAAATTATATAAAATGATGTGATTCATTTGACGGAAGAGGTTGTGAAGTTTTTTTTTAAGTAATAAAGTGATTTAATGTTAAACTTTCATCAAACTTAATTTTTTCAACGCAAAATGCATTTGGGAGGTTATAAATGATGCTTTATTAAGATTTGAACAAGAAATTGTAGTTGCAAATAAAAAAAATTCAAAATGTAATGCTGTGGTGTGTCGTGGACTTCTGGTTTATAACATTCATTCCGAATTTTTTATATTTTTTTTTGCAAACTACAAGATACAGTCGAAAGGAAACGGACAAGCAACACGTTTTCGTGCCGGTCTCCAATGGCGGGTTTACATGTTAAAAATATGCAAAAATGAATGCTTTATTTTAGTTATCCACCAAAATAATAATCTTAACAAGTTTTGACGTGCTTTGCAAAACAAAATTTGATTCAGTTTAATAGCTAGCATTTGGACTATTGTTACAAACAACTAGGGAATTTAATTAATTTAAATATCTTTGTAAGAATGGCTAGGATGGTTGCTGTTGAAAAAAATTATACTTTTCAAAAAAAAAAAACCCCAAATTAAACCATAATGCGTGTTTTGAAACACGCCCCAAAAGTGTAAACGTTATAGATATTTATGTATTAAGGGCATAATCAGAAGATTATGGCTCGAGGGAATGTTAAAAGCCCGACGCGAAGCGGAGGCTTTATTCTAGAGCCATAATCTCAATTATGCCCGTGGTACATAATGTTTTATTTTATTTTGCACCATGAAACTGGAACAAAATATTGAAAAGATTCAGTATTTTCGGAAAGTTTTTAAATGCAAATGCAGTGAAATAAAGTCGACAGTAGGCTAATTTGTTGTTACTAAGATACTGTGATATTGCTATTATATATCATGTCATCTGTTGTCAATCATGCTGCTTAGCATCAATGACATTTCCGTGCTATAAAGACCACATTACGCCCGCATTTGGAGGCGTATAAAGAACATTATGGTGGCAAAATAAAATAAAAATTATTATTTTGACGAACACTCACAATCAATTACATTCATTTTTCCATAATTTTAATAGGTTTCGCTCGCATATGTTAGTGCTTGGATTGTGCTTGTTACTGCTTCAATCAATTTTTTGGCAAGACCAAATAATTTCTAAAGTTAACCATTTTGAGTTGTTCTACTAACTTCACACCTTGCTGAAAGCACAAATGTCCAAACTGGGTGTATAGGTTAGTGCTTCGTTTGTGCGCATTAGTGCTTCAATAATCTTGTCCAAACCAAAGAGTTCTGAAATAGAACCATTTTGCGGTTTTCTGCCAATTTCACACTGTGTTGAAAGCACAAACGCCAAAAGGTTGTTTATCGGTTAGTGCCTTGTTTGTCTTCTTTAGTACTTCAATTTTTTTTTTGGCAAAACCAATTCTTTCAGAATAGAACCAGTTTGAGGTGTACTGTCAAATTCTCATCTTGTTGAACGCACAAACGTTTAAACCGGGTTTATTGGTTAGTGCATAGTTTGTGCTCGTTAGTGCTTCAAGCATGTTTTTTTTGCAATAGTTTTCGAAATTGAACCATTTTGAGGTGTTCGGCCAGTTTCTCAGATTTATGTGAGGTAATGAATAAAATATATGCATGTATCAATTATATTACTAGTAATCATTGAAGAAAATGGTGCACAATTAGAGAAGCATTATAAAAGGCAGATATAACAAAGAACACCTAATGAAAATTTAATGACGTTCTATTATTCCGGAAATTAGGAATATGATCAATCCAAAATTGTTTTAATTCTTGTTTTAAATACGTGTAGGGGAATAAGAGAACTAACGTCTGTGTGGTTTACTAATTCTCCCTGAACGCAAATATATTTTATTGAAGTTGTTTGAAGCACTAAGGAGCACAAGCGAAGCATTAACTAATAAACCCACTTTTGACGTTTGTGCCTTTAACAAGGAGTGATGGTTGCAGAATATCTCTAATTGGTTCTATTTCGAAAGCCACCAAATGTATCGAAATACTAAGCGAGTATAAACGAAGTGCTAACCGATAATTCAAGTTTAACATTTGTGTCTTCCACAAGGTGCCAAGTTAGTAGTGCATCTCAAAATGTTTCTGTTTCAAAGTCTTTGTTTTGTCCTAAAAATTTATCGAAGCACTAAGTACGACAAACCAGTTACTAACCTATAAACCTAGTTCCGAGATTTGTTCCTTCAACAAATTGTGAAGATAGTAGAACATTGAAGCACTAACGAACACAAACGAAGCACTACCCGATAAACTCAGTTTCGACGTTTGTGCCTTCAACAAGTTGTGAAGTTGACAGAACACCTTAAAGTGTTTCTATTTCAAGTCTTTGGTTTTGCCAAAAATGTATCGAAGCGCAAAGAAGCACAAACGAGGCACTAACCTATAAACCCAGTTTCGACGTTTGTGCTTTCAATAAGGTGTGAAGCTGGCAGAGATTAATACACCGAACCAGCGTTAGAGTGCCATGATTTCAAGTCACAATACCAGATTAGTAATAGTAATAATTAATTTTATTAAATATTTTTAACAATAAACTAAACAATGTAATATTGAAATAATAAAAAAAACAATTAACAAGAGCAAGAAGTAGGTAAATCAAACATATGCAAATGTGCACTTAAATTGTAAATAAGGTTCAAACATTCAATGGTTGCCTGTAGTAACGTTGTAAATTATGCAACATTTGTTGGGTTACATTACGAAATGCTTGTTGAATTCTTTCTTTCATATTTTCTGCAGTAGTCGGCGATGTTCTATAAACTTCATTTTTAATGTACCCCTATAAAGAATAGTCCATGAAAGTCAGATCGGGTGATCTAGCTGGCCACCTGATAGGCCCATAACGACCTATCCAACGATCAGGAAATTGCTGATTTAAAAACTCCGTCACATTACGAGCCGAATGTGCAGGAGCGCAATCTTGTTGGAACCATATTTTCTCATTAGCGAATAGGATGTTCTTTTCAATCCATGTTAGCACGTTGGTTCACAGTAAATTGGTTTAAATTGGTTTCGAAAAAATAGGGTCCTAATAATCTGTTGCCAATAAGACCAGCCCAAACATTGAGACTCCATCGATGCTGATTTTTCTGTTTCTAATTATATGTGGATTTTCCATGGCGTAATAATGACAATTATGTCTATTTACAAAATAATTGTTATGAAAAGCGGATTCGTCTGTCATCATAACTCATAACTGTATTCAAAAAATTATGTGGTTGTTGCAATCCCCAATGACAGTAATTTTATCTATTTTCAAAATCAAGTTGCCTGGTGGAGTTGGATCTTGTATGGATGGTATTTATATTCATTAATTATATTGTGTATTGTTGATTTCTGTAAATCATGTTTCACTGCAGTTTTTCTAATACTTATTTGAGGGTTTTCTTGTATAGCTTGAAGCACCACTAGTTGAATTTCCTCGTTGTTTACGGGTTTTGGACAATTGTTTTTTTTATATGCAATCGATACTGTTTCCTCAAATCTACTTTTTAAATTTTCACTTGTTCATCTGGACAACGGGCATCGGGAACTTTTTGTTTATAGATTCTAGAAGCAAGTAAACAATTACTTTGGGCTACTCCTATTATGTAAATCATTTGAATTAATTCGTTCTTCGTATATTTCATTTTAAAATTTAGAGTTAACTTTTCTTAATTCAACTTTTCTTGTAGCGAACAAGTGGTTTTGAAAGAAATCAAGTTAAAATACACCTAATTGACATACTAAAATTTTGTTTTATTGTTTTTAAAACATGGCACTCTATTAAATCGTTACGTTACAAAATAATTATAGAAAAATTAAAAAAATAGAAATATTTTTAAAACTATAAATTTTAGCGGTATCAATGTATTTAGATAAAAGTTAGGTCTTTAAGAGTACTATTCGCCCATATCAAAATATACAGGGTATTCCATTTGAAATAAGAGAATTGATGTAGGTTGAACATGCTAAAGTTTCACACGGAACCTTCTCTCCCCTATTTAATATATCAATAAAACGTTTACATCTTTTCAAAGCATATACCTAGATTAATTATATCCCTGAACTAATTTGTCTCAACTTAGATAATAAACCAAGAATTAATTTTTATTGCTAACCTTACATTCAGGAAAATAACACATTTTTGTTAAATAACTTGGCAACGTTGCATTTTATATGTACAACTGTATACATTGTTGAAAAGCTTTTGCAAAAATGTATTGATATACAGGGTGTTCCATTTAAAATAAAAAAGTTGATACCCCCCTACTTTTACGAATCACCCTGTAGGTGCTAAAATATTTTTAGCTTGTGCACGTATTGGAACCATATAACTCTTGTATAAATGAATTTAATGAAACGTCAACACCGAAACCACAATCTTCCGTCGCATTACATTTTAGACACCCGGTATAAGAAAAGTATTGTGATGAGGTTTGAAAAATAATTTTGACCTCGATTTTTTCGCTTTTCTTTACGTTTTGAAACGTTTTAAGATATGTGTCTGATGTCTGTGTGCGCACATATACAACAAAATTCCAGCTATACTGCTGAGTGCCCCAAATTTATGTGACATCAAAGTTGTGTTTTTTTTGTAATAGAACACGCTGTATTTTAAAGTAGTTTGATTGTTTAAGTATTGGATTTTTGGATAAGTTTAATGATTTAATTGTAGGGACGAAAAGTATCGACCTAACAGTCGATGTTTATTTCAACATTGCGTCAAAATTGCGTGTCCATCCATAAAAAATGTTACTTTTACAGTTTGTTCTTTGTTGTTTGGCGTTTGATGCTTTGTTGTTTAAGTTAGTTGAAATCGTTTATTTGAAACCTAATAATTAATTTAAAAATACACTTTAGCCTAAAGAACTAAAATGATCTTTCTGCATGGATTTGAAAGCCGATATACGCGTAGAACTGCCTGAGTATTCAATAAACATCCCAAAAAATTCGCGCTTAAGTTTCAAGTGTGAAATAAAAAAGTTACCCAGCCGAGAATTTTAGATAAATATTTTGCACGAACTCGATGTAAAATGTTTCAAAGAATTGAAGACGATACTAATTTTCCCAAAAACATTAGCTTTAGTTATGAATGGGTTTGTCAACAAATACAACTCTATGCACTGGGATAACGAGAAGATCACATTGAATGTCCCCAGAAAATGTTATGGAACGAACTCGTAATAACATTATTCCTAGAATAAAATTTAACAGGGGAATTGTTTTTGAATTCATTGAGAGCAATGATAGACCCTCATCTCACTAATTTTCAGCAAGAAGGGGTTCCGCAACATCGCGCTTTAGCTATTCGGCAGTGGCCCTTTCTACGGTATCATTGTAAATGGATTGGTAGAGGGGTGCCATAGAATGACCGACACGGTCTCCCGACTTGACTCCATTTGATTTCTTTCTTTGGGGACGTTTGAAAACAGTGGTGTTCAAGACTCCACCTGACAAGAACTAAGAGAAAGGATAGCACACGAATACAGACACATTACAAAACAAACTTTTATTAATGTTCCTGAAGAACTTCAATACAGATTGTACGATTGTATATACTAGCCGAACCCCAGTTTGGGCATTTAATTTTATAAATTTTTTAACAATCAAAACATCGAAAGTTTAAAATTAATTCATTTTCTATTTCTTGGGTTTCTTTTAAATTGCTGACCAGACCATCCAAATTTGATTTTCTGTGCACCTCTGTAAATAGAATTTCATGGCGTTTAAAATAATGAATGGCAACATATTTTAACTTTAAAGTTTGAGTAGTGGGATTGGGGGATGCGAAAGTAAATACTAAAACTAAGGTAAATCTGCCATTAAACTTCCCTTTCGCTATCTAAACGGATGTGTTTTTGCAATATTTATTTTCTTATAAAAATTACCAATTACATAAGATGAAAGCTTTAATGAAATGTATGTATTGTACCACTTAAATATTCAATTACTTTAAAATTGTAACTCACACTTTATCATATTAATTGATGAGAATAAGTGGCCATGTTTTATTTTTGGTTTTAGGTCAATCCGTGTATTTATAAAGACCATTAATATCAAATGTTAACATTTTTGTTGCTAGGCCGGAAAATATTGATTGTATTGGCATTTCCAGTGTCATTATTGTACACCTGTATGTATTTTTGTACATTCCATTGTCTATTAGCGTACGGTTGGTATTGATTCATTATAATACAAGTGCAACTAATTGCCTTATAAGTGCATGCGCTAAATAGAATTTATTATGGTAACGTGTGGAAAGAAATTATAATGATGTACCCTGAAAGTGTGAAAATCGAGAAATGTTTCGATCACTTTACTTTCTTGTACTTGAACAACTAACTTTCATTACTTCAACAGCCGATAACTTTAAAGTAGTACACTAGGCGTGTACACATTTATTGATGATTTTATTTTGTATTTGATATAAGTTCGTTAAACAAAGCATATATGTCTTTAATTTTGGTTAATTCAGAAATGCGAAAAAGTTTGGTTTAATTAACCTGCCTGCTACTGTCATTAGTAAAAAATCAATTACTCAATACACTTTATTATTCATCCTCATCAGTGCTAGGTTAAAAAAAAGGAAAAATTTTCACATTTTAAAATTCATCATTTATGTAGGATGTAGAAACAACGTGGCAGGTGGAGACTTATATGGTAATTATTTTAATGTCGTTTTTCAATTTTGCGTTTGTAATATGTACGTACGAAAGTTGAATGCGTTTTAAAAAATTCAACTTTATGAATGTTTACCTTCCAACCTACATGTACCTAGAACGAAAATACCTACGCACTTAACATTTTTTTATTTAAGCTTGTTTTCATTTGGCTTCAAAAAGCTGTTTAGATTTTGGGAGAAATCCAGCGGCGGAGAGGGTCATTTATTGGTTTTTATCAAATATTTCTAAAACAGCTGCATATTTCAAAGATATAAAAATACCTAGATATAGAACTTAAACATATCGATTAATTATATGCTATGAAATTTTTAGATACGACGCGTAATTTAGCGACAAAAAAATTCCTAAGTAGAGTTTGTGTGTTGGTTCAAATTTTTTCATTATCTGAATAACCATTAATTTTTATACACAAAGTGTAGACGTATTTTTTAAAGAAAATTTAATTTTACATAAATTTTCTTTATAAAGTTTTTTAATGTAAAGCGAAATAAATGTAAAAATTAAATAAATATAAGTTACCGTTTATTTATGTCTATTAATGTCTATCTGACATGAAGTTTTAAACGTCATTCTGGCATAGATTATTGTTTTTGTTTTAACAATCTTGCCTGTGTTCGTTATGAACGTATAAAAAAGAGGTTGCATAGTTATCTAAAAAAAATTGAAATTAAAATTATTTCATTTCTTTTAATTTTCATTTTGTAGGTCGGAAGGTCGTGTGATGTTCCACGTAAGATATTTTTAATGTTTGTAGCGTCCCCCAGATACCTTATTTTGAAAAGTGTAATTTGAACTTATTTGCAAGAATCCAAATTCAAGAACAAAACAATCGCTAAGTGATTTATCTTGACTTGACTGACAATAATGTTACTATTACTCAAATTTATTGCCTGCCTTGCTTTGACTTTCCTGGCAATAATTAAATCATTAGAATTTATTTACAAGTCTGATATTTAATTATATGCAAACCTCAAATCTGATCAAACCAAGTGGCCGTCTTATGGTAGGTATGTTGTGCTATTTGAATTAGATAGGCTGGATGAGGTAAGTGTTGCAGCATGACGGGCAGGTAAACAATGAAACTACTCAAATTAAAATTAACGAGCTTTGCGTAATGGTGGTTCAGCCCGTTAAAGTACTATTGTGGGAAAGAACCACCAATGAAACCTACTTTATTCATAAATAAGTAATTGCCTAAGTACATTAATAAATCAAATAACACAATAAAAAACAATAAAAGTGAAATGAAAATATATATATAACAAACCACCATTAAATCAGGTTAAAGTGCGTACAAAATTATAACATTACGAGAAAAATGAATAAAAAGCAGTTTAGTTACACATAAACACAATAAAAAAAAACCATGTAGTCACAGCCACAATTGTCTCATAAATAATCAGAAAACAAATAGTAATATGGCTTTTTAAAACCAGTCATGCCGGCCTTTAGGTATATAAGCAATAAAGCAAATTACGGTACATATAAAATACAATAACAGTAAAATTGTACAGGTGATAGATGATAAGGTAAAGGCAAGGACAAAAGGAAATATTTACAAGTACAAAATTTTTTAGTGACTACTAAAGCATAAAATACATAGGTAAAGTTACAATAAATTGCATATAAAGAGAAATTAGTTCGCAGGCAAATAATTCTACTTAACCAACTGACAAAAAGCTTATTAAAACAAAGCCTTACAAGGGTAAGTTATAAGTTATGAATACACGATGTTAGATCATAACATCGTGTCCGATATATAAGTTGAGTATGTTAGAAAAAATACAGTGCCCCTTTCTCAGGTTACACATTCATCTACACAACAATAAAAATAAAATTCGAGGTGTTTAATGGTTATCTGGTCCCGGGAGTGTGTACCCACTTGGCACTTGCCTTTTACCAGTGGTATCATGTACCCGTTCACCAGCCTGTCTTTACACAAATATAAATATAAACAACAAATACGAATGGTAATTCACACAAATACCAGAGTGAGGGAGCTCTGTACTGTCTTTTATTTTAGCCAATTTCAGCTTAATGAGCCCGAGTGCGAATAAGATACCTTTGCAAGGCAATGCTCGATTTTTAATAGGTTACATAGGCTTGTAAAATGAATTGCTGCGAGCTTTCATTTATGTAAAAATACGTACTTACACTTTAATTGATCACAGACACAAATCGTTAATGTACCCGGTTTAACTTCAAAAAGGGTAACTATTATTTATAGATTAATATTTGAAAAACACATTACAACTAACCCCCGAAAGAAAAGATAACTTAGTGTTAGCGAATTCAAAAGAAAATGTACACACAAGAAGTATTTTAAAGACGGTATTTAATTAACCAAAAATCGATCTGGCTCCATTGACACTCTAACTGTAACTACTTTCCCCGATTTCAACCTAATTATGTTTACTCCAGAAAAGCAACCCCGTCTTTCAAAAGTAATAAAAAAAAACAAGAAACATTCATATTATTATTGCACATCTTAATTTTAAAAATATGCATTCGTCCATAACAAACCCTACATTTAGGTCTCGAATTTCCAAGTAACAAAGATATCTTTTGATCGTGGTCTATACCAACACAATTGCTTACTAAACTAGTGACATTTTTACATTAAGAATCGGCGGATAAGAATTTCGAATGATTCGTTACGCCCCTTCAGTAAAGCAGTTTTTAAGCGTACACCTGCTACTCAAACCCCAACATGTGTTTTTTTAACTCTTAGCCAAATATCAGTTATTCCATACATAAAAATATATAAAATTCCAGATTCGGCTTTCTTGGCGAGTGGGAACATCAAAAACGGTATGTACGTTTTATCGCCAGTTACAATCTTAGAAATAATTTGATGGCCCCCAGCATTCAACATATCTAAAGTTTGTTGGCAAATTCTAACACGTTCTGCTTTTTGTAAAAGATGATGGGGTACAAACCGAGTTAGAACCTTTTTCAAATGTAAATGTTCGTGAAATATTGATCTCACTTGCGAGGATCCAATCTTCAGATTGGACTCTATCATTGCATAGGTAATGCGGTTGTCCTCTTCCACCATCTTCTTCAATGCAGCAATGTTTTCGGGGTTAACAGCAGTTAAAGGAGGGCCAGCTCCTTTTCTGTGTACCACCGACCTGCAACCTCGTTCAAATTCTTTATACCATCTATAAACAGTAGCCAATGATGGTGCGAGAACCCCAAATGCCGACTTTAAACTTTCCTCACACTCATACCCGCTCAAGCCTTTCTTGAAATCATAGTAAATCATTATCCGAAAGTTCTCTCGTGATACTTCCATTTTTTTCGATAACAGAAGCTTATTCTATGGACTATTTCTCAGACACTATTCAACCGAATTGCACAAGCTAAACCGCAGTTGACAGATAAAATAATGCACTATTTAATAAATAACAATTTGTTTTGCACGGGTAACTAGATTTTTCAATTCCCAATAATTGCAGCTTATTCCTCGTATGTGGTCCTTACACAACCAATCATGCTAGCAGTTCCGTTTACAATAAAGTAAACAGAAAAATAATAATGCAGATTAAGTTACACATAAAAATTAAATCATTGAGGTAAATGCAATGCAGTTTAAACTACACATAACCAAGGACAAAAAGAAATAGGCAAAGAATTTACATATGCATGATTGCATCGTGAATAAAGCAGCGTTTCACCTAATCCCAACAATACATTTGTACAACTACAATAAATTACATATACAAAGCAATCAGTTCGTAGACGACCAACACTAAATTAGATGGCTGAGTCAAATACACTTGAAAAATCATTAAAACAGGGCCTTGCACACTTGCAGGTGAAAATGAAACTGTTACGTTAACGAAATGGCCGATAGCTTCTTTTTGCATTTAAATAAAAATAATAAAAACGGGTTAGTTTTAACAGCTAAAGCCGTGGCGAACCATTTTCTTGTTGCGAAATTTGGCGTAAAGCTGGAATCGAGATTTTCTGAATAGCGCCTAGACACGTTTCTGTAAAGTGAGGATTATCATATCATGTTTGTCCACGCATTAAGTCCTCTACGCAGACGAAAATGTAATCAACAATGAACAATGCTTAAGCACACCTGCAATATACTGTACGGTTCGATTTCAACGTAATAAGCGTGCTTGCGAGATGGCGTATTGGTAACTAAATTACTACCGCATTATTACCGTTTGTTATCAAGAGACAATTATGTGCAATTCATTATTTCGTGATAATTAAATAATAACTTCGTGCAAGGCAATCACCGATTTTCAATAGGTTACACCAGCTTTTTGAATTTCTTATTTCGAGCTTTAATCTACATTTAATTACCTACTTACGCTTGAATATAATCCTTTAATTAATCACGTAATCACAAATGGGTTAAGGTATGCGTTTAAACCGGAGACGGTGACGATTATTTATAGATATCAGTTGTGTACACGCCCGCTTCGTTGATTAAAACCACGATGTACGACTCTATCGAAACTCCGACTTCAAGTAACCGTTTTCTCCAAATTCCACCCCCGTTTTTAAAAGTTATTAAATAAAAAAACAAGAAATATTACGTGGTAGTATTTTTATATTTATTATTAAAAGAAATATTTATTTATAAAATCTCTGCATCAAACATTATGTCTCGAATTTCAAAGTAACAAACAAAGCCGTCTTTTGATTTGCGGTATGTACCAGTGTAATTAATTACCAACCAGCGTAATTTTGCCCAATTTCGTAGGTATATAAACTCTACGATTCGTCACGGTCTTTTCGAGTCACATGGGAGGACACCTGTTTTTCTACTTCAACATGTGCGTTCTTTTCTTTTCAACTCAATCCCGAAAAACATCAAATTGCCACTTATTGAGAAGATAAATTATTTTTGCTTTCGCGGTTACAATTGCGATGTTTTCTTTTTATTACTATAATAAAATTTTCTCGGTCCGCTACCTACAAAGTATAATCACAATATTATGTTGTTTTAATCAAATTATGTAAATGTAAATAGTATTAACAAGTACGAGTACTGAGTTGTTTGTGAATGGTATTAATTGCTATTTTGATATTTTTCAAATTTGCAATTTATGTTGCTAAAATTCCTAAAATATATTCGTGGTTGTTTTTATTTTAGTACCACTGTATTTTTTTGCCAACAGAAGAACTATCACGATTTTTTTTTATTTTTTGGATATTCTTAATTGCCGTGATAAAATATTTTAGGTTAAAAATGTATTTATCCGATTAAAAATGACACACTTATAATGTATCGTCGAAAAGTGTTTTAGTTATTATTTAATTCTCGATTTAATGGTTACTGGTTAATCGACGCCTCTTGATAATGGTTGTTTCGAATCAGTAAGTATAAATGTTCATTGTTGTTACAAAGCACTTCCACTATTTTGTTTTTATATTTACTTAGGTTTCTCTGACAACAACTGTTGATTTTTTTTGTTTCAGTTCTAATCTAGACAACAGAGCGATCAAAAGAGTACCTTTGCATTAATTGAATTACTTTGTTTTTATTTTTAATCTATTTTCTTTGGGAAAAAAGGTGTGGTCAGATTGTTCCGAAAGTAATAATATTGTAAGCGTTTTTCAACCCCTCTTCGGTTAACACATCGGCACGGAACAAACTCAGAATCTGATTAACGTTTAAAGATTCCATAACGATGATAACGTAATGCTCTTCAGAACAGAACCAAATTAACTAAACTCAAATGTACGTATTTATAGTATTTTCCCCAAGGTCAATTTAAATCATTGAAAAATTCACAAGGCCAACTTCAAGGTCAGTTGAAGGTGACCTTTTCTCGATGTAAAATCAGTTTATTGTAAATAAATTTCGTATATAGGTAAAAGGTCACAACCTACAAATGGAATTAATAGAAATGTAATAATAATTTCAATAACATTTTTTGTCTTAGCATAATAATTAATTAATAGACATAAATAAATACATGTTAACTTAAACAATTCCGAGGCCGACCGCTTCTATAAAATATCAATAACCTTGACACATGTTAACTTAAAAAATTCCAAGGGCGACCTTGTCATCATCCTATCTATTAATTCTTTATTAGAATACAATTTTTATGGCAGCGACGAAGGCCATCTTATAAGCAAATTAAGTCGTTAAAAAATTCCAAGGCCTAATTACAAGGTCAGCTTAACCAATCAGAATGCTAACCCTCAAATCAGAGAACACGGTCAAGAAAACAAAATGGTCTACAAGATAATTACCAAAAATAGCCGTCACCCCTAGCCCTGCCCCAACCCCAAGACCAAGGCCAAGACCAAACCCAAACTCAATCTCAGGCCTAAATACGCCCCTGAAGTAGGCGAGTACAAAAAAAAAGCCGACAAAAAATATGCTCCCACGTGGACGAGTCAAAAATTCGTGGGGAAGGTGTCCCAGTGGGCGGGGATTGTGACGTCACAAAAACAAAATGGCGGCGTAAGGTGTCCCTGTTCTACTGACGGCTGTGTGACTGTGTATATCTAGATTTTCTCAGTAATCGTTTGCTATTGTTACTCCAACATGTTCCACTGATTATTCGACAAATAATGTGGTTTTTATACGATGGTGCTCCAGTTTATCACACTCTCGCAATTCACAACCATCTAAATAATCACTTTCCTGCGGAGAGGACAGGAGAACCAATTGCATGTCCAGCTCGATCACCGGAGTTGTCAAAAATTGATTTCTTCATGTGAGGCTACATAAAAAATCGTGTGCACCACATATGATATGAAAAATAGGATAAGAGAAGCTTTAATAGTATTGGTGTACACAAGTTATAAAATGTAGCCCACTCATATGAAAATTGAGTACAAACTTGCATGGACGTTGGAGGTGTACTTTTTCAACATTTACATTAAACTTATTTTGTGGTACGAAATAAATATTTTGTTTAAATCACATTCTACCTTCATTACATATTGTTATAGTTTATGTTATGTTTTAATTGTTGTTATTGTATAAAAATAATTTTGTTAATTATTATTTTTAGTCACACAAATTTAATGTATTCCTAAAATTTGAAGAAAATTGTTTCGTAAAAATGAAAGGGTATAAGAAGTACAATCTTTTGAGAAAATAAAATATAGCGAGGAGCATTTAAAAATTTTAGAAAATCGTAATTTTCTTTTTTGGCTCACCTTGTATATTCGTCAATGATTTTTGTTACAGTTAGTTTTAATAGTAGAATTTATTTTTTACCTTATTATGTAAAATAAACTTCTATAAATACTCTGTATGAGTATGGTTATGTACAATCTCATACCGTAAGAACAGGGATTCTAAGGAGAATCTAAATATGAGGAAATATACAGGGTGTCACATTAAAAAATTGCATGTTTGTGTTACCACGTAGTTATGAATCACCCGATATAGATCGGCATATTTTCCAAATAACGTTGCGTACAATTTTTGTAAATAACTTTTTTTGATGTACTCTATCCTAACGGAGTAATCGACCAATCCCACACTAAATACTTACCCTGTATATTAGTTATGTTCTATGCAATTTTTAGATACGACGTGTAATTTAGCGGCAAAAAAATTCCTCAGGTAGAATTTAAGTGTTAGTTTTTTGTTTTTTTCGATACCTGAATAATGATTAATTTTATAAGAAAATGTGTAGACATTTTTTAAAGAAAATTTAATTTTACATAACTTTTCTTTATAAAGTTTTTCAATGTAAAACGAAATAAATGTAAAAATTAAATAAATATGATTGACTATACAACTCGCCCTCTACATGTCAACTATCAACCAATTACAATTTATTATTTTTTATATTTGGACCAATCAGAGCACAATTGTGCGACAATTCCCGACAATTTGTTTCTCTTCCAGTGAAATTTAATTGCCGTCCTTGAAAACGTTTATTTTGTCCGTCAAAGTAATGCAGACTCCGACTACCTGCAACTTGTTCTAAATTAACACTAATTAATTAATTCATGACTTGTCAATTGATCGTCAATTTTGTTTGTTGAATAGTCTTTTAAATACCACTGGTGGCCGACGAATTGCATAAATTTTTTTCAAAGTGCTTAATCGTGTTTATTGCTTCAAAATTTATATCGAAGCAACACTCATACACTTTGGCAAAAATTTTCGGGAATTCATCGGCCACTTGAGGTGTATTATATATGAAAATGCTGTATTATCGATATTCTTATTGTGGCGGGGCGGGTTTAGAATTTTTTTTAAGTTTAGATGTCCATTAACCTCTGTCTGTCATGAAGTTTTAAACGTCTGTTTGACATACATTATTGTTTTTGTTTTTACAGTGTTGCCTATTTTCTTAATGAACTTACTATAATAGAGCCTGCATAATTATCCTAAAAAAATAGTTATTAAAATTATTTCATTCCATTTTATAGGTTGGTAGGTCGTGTGTTGTTTCACACCAGATATTTAGGATTTACATCTATGAGAGAAGGATTTACATGGGCACAATACAAGGTCTGTTACTTGCAATTTTGAGAATACATCTATTTTATCTTTTCAAAAATCTCGGTCTGAAATATACAGGTGAAAGCATAAACTGCAATAAATTGGAACGTGTTGTAAATGTTTTAAGTGTGTTTACACTTTTCATTTGTAGAGGACATTAACCAACTTATACAATGAAGAGCAAAGTACAATAATATAAAAATAATAAAAATCAAATGCATTTAATAATTGTAATTTAGTGTGTATTTATACTCCCACAAGGGATAGTCTTTACATTCATATTTTTAAAAAGCTGATTTTTTTCATTCCCCCATTCTACGCTACAGGATATGTCTGAAGTTAACTAGCACATTGAAATGGTGTGGGTAGTTTTATACCGTTTAAGCAGCGTAAAACAAGGTTTTTTTGCAAGTACGTACGTGTAAAGGAAATGGGTATATTTAAAGAAGGGTAAGGTTCAATAAATTATTTTATATCTAGAAATGTGGTTATGATAAATAAAGCAAAATTATTAAATATTTTAATTAATTTCAAAGATATCTTCAACCTAGTTCCACCTAGTCTCAGTATCGGTTCTAATAATGGATAATGAACAATGTAATCGTATGTGAAACATAATGTCTGGTGGTTTTGTGGTAAAGTTTTCATCAAAAGACATTAATAGATATATTGTCTTGTGGATTCTTTTGTAAGTTTTTAACTTTTTATTTGTCTATTTAAAAATACACCCGAAAAATAAGACACGTCACAATATATTTTTAATTTTCTCTGTTTTTTTTTAATCTAAATATATTGACGGAAGTATACGACGGAAATTGACAATCTAAAAACAGCTTTAGTACTGGATAAGTCATAGCAAAGTAGGTTGCCTGAAAAGTTTTGCGCCTTAAGGGATAGACGTGTTTTTACATAATCTTGACATTGTCAATGGTACAATTCAATGGCGAATATGCATAATTACATTCTGATCTATTTATAGTAACTGGAACTGTTTTAATTAGCAAGTACACTTCGCAATCATTCAAATAGTCTTTCTACACTTCAGTAAATAGAAATTTTGAATTGAATAGCTTTCTCTATACTTGTTTATATTACACATTCAATGAAATCAAGATTTAGAATTTTAAATTTTTACTATACACTTTAATTTTTATGATTGTTCGGAATTAATTGAAAACCCATTAGGGGTACTTTTAAGCATCATTCACAAAATAATTTTTCCAAATATAACCAAGGCACTTTTAAAATTAAAGGTAATACTATCTATGCATAAATATATAAAGTACATAATAAAATTAACTGACGTCAACATATCCACGAATTTCATCCACGGATTTTTATTTCGAGTAAATCTACTTTAAAACGCCGCAAATCAATAAAAATACTAAGTAATAACTAATACACCTTGTTTAAACATTATTTACAAAAAACATACTGAAATTAAAGTTATAATACATGGGAACAAATGGCAATATTCAATGTTATTGGACAAAATTTATTTAACAATAGTTTAGACTTTTAAAGTTTACTTGCAAATTGCTACCAAAATCAAATCTGAAATACAATCAACCTTAACCAATTAATGTATTAATGAAGGTTAAAGATTAACTTCTGTGTTATATGTGCGCGCTTGTTTATTGCTCAATATCAACTTGATGGACAAAATTGATTTTAAAACGGTTTACACATTTTGAATCACATAAAAAATACAGCTAGTAAACGTTAAAATACAATCAACCTATGCTAAATATTTTATGAATTAGGATAACTCATGTCATGTGCGCATTTATACGAACGTGCACTTGAAAATCACAACAAAAAATCACTTTATTAAACACATTATTTTACAAAACAATTTATATCATTAATTTCTTCACTTGTGCCACATTTCGTTTTAAACATATTCAACCTCTTCCATTTAATGAAGGTACCCTGCGCATGTCGCTCTACAATAAATCTCAAACTTTAACTGTAATGGACAAATTATTTTACGAAAAAATTTACATTACTAGTATCTTTAAGAAATATGTCACCGATATCGATTTTAAAACATAATCAACCCCTTCGATTTATTGTCGAAAATGGGGCTTCAGTTAACATAAGTAATGCGCGCACGTCGCTCTTCAAAAATTTCAAATTTTAACTATAATGGACAAATTATCTTATAAAACAGTTTATATTATTAGTGTACTCAATAAATATGCCACCGATTTAGATTTTAAAACATAATCAACCTCTTTTATTTATTATAGAGAATCGGAGTTTAATGTAAAGCGCGCACGTCACTCTTCAATAAGTTTCATATTTTAACTTTATTGGACGACAAATTGTTTTATGAAATACAAAATCGCTATTTTCTTCACGAAATATGCGGTTGATCTCGATTAAAATTTTCTATATAGAAAATGCGAGATTAACTAAGTGATCCTCGCATGTCACTAACTTTATTGGACGAATTATTTGCTGCACAATAAATTTCAAAATTTAACTGGGCCAATTACTTTACAAATGAAAATTTATTTAAAAATGCATATTTGGAATTTACACAAATACTAAAATCGTTTTCATTAAACTCCTATGTTCTACAATAAATTGAAGGGATAGTCCGACCCGCATATAAACTCAATATTAGCTTTATGAATATCTCAAAAACTATAAGAGGTAACAACTTCAATTTTTTTTTTTTTTTGAAGGTTGACTCTTTATCTAGTTTCGCACGGAGGGTTTTCAAAATAAAATAAAAATAATATATTTGAAAATTTTGTTTAAAATATACTTACAATTTTAATCAAAAAAGAATTATTACAAATTTTTTTCTCAGCCTGGAATGTAAATTTTGTAAAACCCTTCCGTGCGAAACTATCAATTGTTGTCAAAAATATACAAAAAAAAATTTGGTAATGATATCTTTATTAGTATTGGCTACAGCTTACATCAAAATTGTCAAAAAGCAAATTTTCAGAAAACGAAGAAAACGGTGAGGGCTGAGCAAAAAGTAAGCATACTTACAAGAATATTTATAAAGTTCATTCGTTTAACTTATCCCGATGACGTCATGTATGCATTAAATCACGAAATGACCGTCGTCTGTAATTTAAAACAAAAATATGAGCACTGATACCAACCTTTCCACAGAACAACTTTCCTTTATTTGCTTATACGTTGATTGAGGTTACGTACGCTCGCCGGTTGGTTTGTTTCTTCGTTTATTCATTCCTTCTTGAGTTAATATTGTAAAAGATCGGTTCTTTTCAGAACCACATTACTTTCTAGTGTTCATTTAAGGTAAAGATTAATTCGTTTTACAGAAAGAGATAACATTTATGTTTTCATTTGTAGCACATCAACATGCCTCGTAGGTCAATTACCGTAGACGAATTGATCCATAACTTAGTCGAATACTTTAATAAAGAACAACAGAACAACGGGCCCTTATCACCATTAACAGCAGTGCATGCAAGGGTTAGCGATGCTTTGAAAATTGACACGAAAACTATTTCTAATGCTTTACGACGACATCAAAATCAAGAAGAAAACAAGGAAAATGAACCTCAACGAAAAGTCTAAAACAAAAGACATGGATCAACGACAAAAAGTGAAATCCGTACTACAATTTACAACATGTATATTAACCATGAACATGTTACATTAGATACGCTCTTAACAAAAATTAAAGAAAGAGGTATCGTTGAGTGTAAAAGGACTAGCTTCTATCACGTTTTGTTGGACATTGGATTTCATTTCAAGCAAACTAACAATAGAAAAGCTCTTTGCGAAAAAACTTCAATAGCGTCGATGAGGTTAAAATTTTTGAGAAGTTACATCACTTATATGAAACAAGATATCTACAAGCAGTTCGTTTATCTCGACGAAACATGGATATTTGCAAAAGGAAGCAACAAAAGAATATGACAAGATTCCAGTTCAAAATGCTTTAAGAATCTTGGTGGGGAAGGCAAACGTTATATAGTTATACATGCTGGAACAGAAGATGGCTTTGTGGAAGGAGCAGAACTTATATTCTCTACCACAAATAAAAGCCGTGATTATCACAATTGTATGAATTCGGAAAACTTTGTTAAATGGTTAACAAATCAACTTTTGCCAAACTTAACAAAGCCATCTATAATCATTATGGATAACGCTTCGTACCATTCACAAATTGTCAATCGCCAACCAACTACAAATTGGAAAAAAGAAGAAATTACAGAGTGGCTTAGGGGAAAAAAAATTACTCATGAAAAAGAAGCATTTAAAACGGAATTACTACATATAGCAAAGCTACATAAGGAAGAGAAACAATATTTGGTCGATAATATTATTAGAGAACATGGACACGAAATTTTACGCTTGCCTCCTTACCACTGTCAATTTAACCCAATAGAAATGGTATGGGGAATAAGCAAAACTTATTATGATAAACACATTGGAAGAGATGGTTATGGGGATGATAATGTCAAACAGATGTGGAAAGAAGCGTTAGAAACAGTTTTACCTTCAGTTTGGTTAAAAACGATTAAACATGCAGAAGCTGAAATTCTAAAGTCTTGGGAACAAGAAAACGTTTATGATGTCCAAGTAAATCCAATTATTATAAATCCAAACGATAACACAGATACAGAAGATGAAGTATAGTGAACATTTAATTTCTTGTTTTTAATTGAATTCTTAACGCAAACAGTTTTCTCCAAAAACTTAGTAATAATCTATAATAATAACATATAATGTATGTTATTGTACACTAAAACATTATAATTTATAACAATAAATTATTTTCAACACAGCCATGCTTAAATGTGAATTAACAAATTTATGTTTTATTCCATTATGGTGTATTTTTTTATGTACTCAATAAGTAAGAAACACTTGGTTGTAATGTATTTGACACGATACTTTGAATAAGTTTAAAAAAGTGCTATAATTCAATTACATTAAATACACCAATAATTTTGAATTGTAGTATAATAATCTTCTACACAAACAAGTGTATAAACCGATGATTGAAATTATCATTCCGTATTTTGCAATTCGAATATTTTCTCAAAGCATAATGATTAGTAGCATTCCTAAAAATTCAATCTTTATGAATAAATCAAATAAATAACCATTAACCCACAAATTTGCAAATAGAATATATTGCAGAAGCTGAAATTCTAAAGTCGTGGGAACAAGAAAAAGTTTATGGTGTCCAAGTCAATCCAATGATACAACCAAACGATAACACAGATACAGAAAATGAAGTGTAGTGAACATTTAATTTCTTATTTTTAATTGAATTCTTAACGCAGTTTTCTCCAAAAACTTAATAATCTATAATAATTATAATAATAACATATAATGTATGTTATTGTGCATTAACATTATAATTTATAACAATAAATTATGTTTAAATGTGAATGGACAAATTTACGTTTTATTACATTATTGGTTATATTGTGTTTGAAACGATACTTGGAATAAGTTTAAAAAAAGTACTATAATTCAATTACATTAAATACACCAATAATTTTGAATTGCAGTATAATAATCTTCTACACAAACAAGTGTATAAATAAACACCAATGACTGAAATTATCATTACGTATTTTGTAATTCGAATGTTTTCTCAAAGCATAATGATTAGTAGCGTTCCTAAAAAATTCAATCTTTATGAATAAATCAAATAAATAACCATTAACTCAGAAATGTATTGCCGTCAAAGATATATAATCGCCGCTTTTATGTAGAAAAGTATTGGAACAATTACTTCCTTTGTAACGAACCGCAAGTCATTACTACATATTTTTTTTAATTAATTAATTATTTAACAATCAGCCCTCGTAAAAGAAATGATGTAAGCTTTCTTAGTATTCAAACACCTGCAAGACTTAATCTAATATTTCTTAGTATTCCGTATTACTCAGTACCTAACTTAATATTTCTTATTATTTCGTGTGATTGCACAACAAAAATTAATTTATTTCCACTCCAACGTAGATTTCATAAAACATCGAAAGTTTTATACGTCAGAGTAATCTCCGCCAATTACAAATAGGATTCCCCCAAACAGAAGCCACCACCGCCTACCGAGAGGCCTCTATAAAAACCGCGCCGCGCACCTTAAATATATATATATATATATATATATATATATATATATATATAAAGATATATATCTATAGATCTCTATCTATCGGTATTTAAAAACGCGCCCCGTAAACGCATCCCGCCGCCGAGAATTATTTAGTTGGTTTCACCAGCTCCTGTATTAGTTAGTCCGTTAGACTAACTCCGATTCCAGAAAACCTGCACGTGACGATTGTTTGAAAGTAAATCGCCGCAGACCTAGTGATAGCCACCGCGAGTTTAGCTCCCTGTATTTGCGAACGCGCACCGCGAATCTTTTGTAAATAGCTATCCTCGATCTTTGTGACTAACGACACGTAAGTTTGTAGAGTATCACACACACAAAAACCTCCAGACAGCAGCGGGCTAAGCCACGAGGCAGTCGGGAGTATACACATACATACACACACACACAAACCCCAGACCGCTACGGGCAAGGCCACGAAGCAGTCGGGAGTGCCGAAAACACACAAAAACCCCCAGACAGCAGCGGGCTAAGCCACGAGGCAGTCGGGAGTATACACCCGCATAGTACACACACAAAACCCCCAGAGAGCGACGGGTCACCCCGGAGTAGTCGGGAGTACAAACACTCACCACTATACCATATACCTGACGACGAGAGCTAAGTAGGACTGTATAGACCTGCAGCTTTTATCATTTACTCTCACTTACATGCTAAACACCCGAATTCACCAGCTCGTTGGCAAAGACCGAAGTGCCTGTAATCACAAACGAATTAAACGTAGAGTATCCGTCAAAGACCTGTCGTAGAAGAAAACCGTACACCGATAACCACGCGCTTAGTAATCGAATTTCAAGAAAACAATCAATTAATTGTTTTCCACCAGCTTATTTCGCAAGTATAAAAACCGCCTTTAATGAATACGCGTTTTGTACGTATACCAGTAGGTAACGTTCGTTTGTATCTACGTGTATTTCCTTCGTTTGCATCAAGGAAATCATCGCCATCAAATTACATCCCAGAAGATAACGTGCAAATATATTAATTATACAACCAAACTTGTATAATCCGCCCAGTCTAAATTTAATGCGAGAATAAACCTCTGAAGATAAGTCATATTTTCGACCATAATAGATCGCGAAAGTCAATTGCTTCACGAAGCATACGCGCCTGTCCATCTTCCATAAATTACTGAAGGTAAAGAGCAGCAAGCAATTAGACCGGTACAACCGTCATGCGTACAACAGTGAACTCGGGATATCGATTTTCACTAGTGACCTAGATTCGCGCAACCCTCGTTTTGAATAACCAGTAGTTTGTTTATAAATTCTTTTATGCTGTAAACAGGGCCGTATCCAGCATAAATAATTAATTAAACACAACGTTATTAATCATTTAAATATTACGGTCATCATTGAGTGTAACTAGGGAGTATTAATATCTATTTACAGAAACGAGTGGGACAACCATAAGCCGTCGTATCGAGCGAGTGGAAGGAAGGAGGACATCCAAACTTGCCGTCCAAACCGAGTGGACGCCCCCGACGCCGCCGTCTAAAGCTTAAAGGCAAATTGTTTCCTCATTTTACGTTTATGTTAGTTGTTAACCAGGTAATTTAGTATAAGTGTGAATATATTAGAATTGTATGATATAGGAAAATATATTTTTAAACCGTTTTATTTTAATTATTTTATGTGGACAGTGTAGAGCTAAAGATTAAATATTCCGACGAACCCACCCCCCTCTTTAGTTTATAATCTAAAGGCCGATTGCAGTTTAGCCGCGGCAAATATAAAAATTGTGTAAAGGACCTTACACCTTTCTTTGGAAGAGTTCATTGGTCTTAACCGACAAATACCTATTTACAAAATTTTTGCAACATTTTAGAATATATAATAACTTACCAAAATTCATCTGCTACGTTTTAAGTTTTATTGAAAATATGCTTTTATGTGCGTACATCTACGATACGTAAATAACACTTTTGTCTTTTATTTGCAAACATTATGACATTTATATTTATGTGAAGTAGTTAAGTTAAAGTTGGTAATGTAGGTATCAAAACTGTTTGTGTAAAGAAAACTTAATTTGTTGTTAACGTTATCCTTGTTAGTTACTTGAGTTAATAAGAGCCATACAAAACGACACTCTTGGAATAATACGTTAGCTAATAGTGTACATTGTATTCAATATGTAGAAAAGGATAGTCATACACAAGCGCGCGTTTGATTCATCGATCAATCGGGATAAGTTAAACGAATGTCCTATACTAGTAATGTCCAGAACTGTAGGATGGGTTGTCGTGGTCCTCCTCATCCTCATATAAGTCTTCTAACTTCCTTTTTCCCAAACTTCTCGCCTGACGGTTTTTTTTCAAGGTCCAACACAGCTTTTTCCGCCTTGCGAACATGGGCTATATCAAGTCTTTTCATAGCTTTTCAAAGGCAAATATTTTTTTTATTCTTAGTGTTATATATGGTTAAAAAAAGAGATTTCAGAGAATAATGATCAATTAAAACCCAAAAATTGAAAAAAACAAAATTCCCGGGCGGACTGCCCCTAAAATGGATATCGGTAGCATATTTCATAAACATACTAGTAATATAAATTTTTTCATGAAATAATTTGTCCATTATAGTTAAATTTTGAGATTCATTCAAGAGCGACGTGCGTGGATTACCTTAATTAAACCCTCATTTACTATAATACATTGAAGAGGTTGATTATGTTTTAAAATCCAACTTAGTGGCAAATTTAGTGAAGAAAGTAATAATATAAATTGTTTTAAAAATAATTTGTCCATTATAGTTAAATTTTGAGATGTATTGAAGAGCGACGTACGCGGGTTACCTTAATTAAACTGGAATTTTCTATTATAAATTGAAGAGGTTGATTATGTTTTATAATCTCTTTAAGTGAAAAATTTAGTGAAGTAGCTAATAATATAAATTGTTTTATAGAATAAATTTGTCCCTTATAGTGAAATTTTGAGATTTATTGAAGAGCGATGTGCGTGAATTACTTTAATTAAACTGGGATTTTCTACAATAAATGGAAGAGGTTGATTATGTAATAATATAAATTGTTTCGTAAAATAATTTGTCCATTATAGTTAAATTTTGACGTAGGTGTATTAACCTTAATTAAACCTCCATTCTCTATAATAAATAGAAGATTATGTTTTAAAATCTAAATCCCTAACTTATTTCCTAAATTGTTTTATAAAATAATTTGTCCATTATAATAAATAGAAGAGGTTGATTATGTTTTAAAATCCAATTTAGTGGCAAATTTAATGAAGAAAGTAATAATATAAATTGTTTTATAAAATCATTTGTCCATTATAGTTAAATTTTGAAATTTATTGAAGATCGACGAACGCAGATTACCTTAATTAAACTCCTATTCTTTATAATAAATAGAAAAGGTTGATTATGTTTTCAAATCTAATTTAGTGTCAAATTTAGTGAAGAAAGTATTAATATAAATTGTTTTATACAAGAATTTGGCCATTATAGTGAAATTTTGAGATTTACGGAAGAGCGACGTGCGCGGATTACCTTAATTAAACTCGGATTTTTTACAATAAGTAGAAGAGGTTGATTAAGTTTTAAAATCCAAATCGGTGTAATATTTAGTGAGTTAACTAATGATATAATTTGGAAATTTTTTAAGACAGATTTATGATTTATCGACCGCATTGCTCGAATTGGTTAGCTAGAAGTAGAGGTATGCGTCTGTGCAATTTTTATAGTACGGCAAAATTTTGCTAATTCGCTAAAATACGTAACAGATGTAATGGTATGTCTTCATTTTTTCAAAGAGGTAGTGGTATGGCATACCACTGCATATCCCCTCAAATGGAGCACTGGTCGACCGCAAAGTGAGATGGCTGCTTCTTCAGGACTTTGTGCTACACTAAGTAAATTGGTGTTATTTTGCTCCTACATGACTTACCTTGTGTCATACCGTAAAGGTACAACTGTTCATCTTCCAGCTACTTATTTATGTTAGTATACACTAAATGTTTAAAAGATATTAACTTACTCAAAATGAGGGCTGTATTTCCCAAGGCGCCAAATACGCCATGACTTAGGGTGGCAAGTTTTCTGGGGCGGCAAAATTCGTAAAAAAGTTGACTTGCAAGTGAATTTTTTTTTTTGGACACAATTTCAAACTGGACAAATAATCTATTTTTTATTTATTCTTTTGTATTAATGAAAAATTTCTTTTAATACTACAACACCGATATTACATTTTCTTTAGCTTAATCGTTCTGCATGCTCAAAGTGTTCCCCTGTGTCCTTCCTGAAAATGCTAAATATACCGAAAAATTTCAAAACTTGTATATCTGCATTTTGAGGCAAAACTATGAAAAATGATCTCGCTATCGCATAATTTTTAGAGTGCTCAAAATCATGTTACAAGCTGGGTTTAGACAAAGTCGGATTTAACCGAATTTGTTAACCGGTATTTCTGGAGATATTTCTTTTTCATTTCGTCCCATTTTCAGGTATACATACTCCATAGAATGTATGTATACGTAAAAGAAAAACTCCCTATATACAGACTGTATAGTAAAAAACGCCCTAAGCTGTAACTTCGTATTTATTGGCGGATTTTAAAATTTCAAAAAAAAAAAACAAATCAATGGTTTGATATACTCTACAAGATGTCACCAACTTTCATTTTTTTTATTTTTGCCCTCAGTGACAGCGATAGTCAACTTTTTTTTTCTTAATAGAAACGTGTTTATTTTTACGTCATATTGTAGACAATTTTTTCTGAATTCAACAGAATTAACATAACTAATAAATATTTATTCAACAATTTCTGGAAAAAATAAAAAAATAAATAATTAAGTAATTCGTAATTATTAACAAATGCCATTTAAATATCTAGTGATATCTGCATCACAAATATTGTTCAAATTGTCTGCCGCCTTGACGGATACACAGCTCGCACCTTTTAATCACTCCATAAGTAGCGTTCATTATAACATTTGGAGGTATTTCTCGACAAACCTCGATTATTCTTCTTCTGAGGTAGTTTTCATTCTGGGGCTGGTTTAAATAGACTTGGTCTTTAAGGTAACCCCAAAACCAAAAGTGGCGTGAGGTCAGGGGAACGAGAAGGCGGCCGAATAGGTCCATTTGTCCCAATCAACCTTGCGCCAAATCTGTTATTTAACCAGTTTAAATTCACATGTGCATTATGTGGAGGAGCCCCACCTTGTTGAAAATAAATTCTATTGAGTTCAGCAAGGGGTAGTCCATCTAAAAAGTTTTCATTCAAAAGATCATAATATTTGTCTTGAGTAAATATTCCGTCGACAAAAAATGGTCCAATTAATCGTTCGCCCAAAATACCACACCGGACATTGACAGTAAATCTTCTTTGAAAATTATTTTCTACAATAAGTCTAGGGTTCTCCTGATTTCAGTACCGATGGATATTATTATAAATGCCATTATTGCTAAAGGTACACTCATCAGACCAAATTATTTTTCTGTAGAAATTACCATTCCCTCGAACCGCGTCTAAATAAAAACGGCAAAATTCAATTCTTTGATCGTAATCATTTTGCTCCAGAGTAACGTACGGTTTAAACTTGTGCTTTTTTAATATTCTATCTGCAGTATCCTTGGATGTGTTGTTCAAATCACTAGCAATTTTACGTGTAGACGTTCTCGTATTTTCCTGAACACTGAGAAGACGATGCTTTCTTTTAGGCTTCTTGAAACTACCATAATTTCTTGAATTGTTGTCAAGTCTTGAGAATTTTCGTCGATCTGGCATTTCTCTGTTCGGAAATCGATTGATGTAGAGACGTACTGCTTGGCCACTATTTTTATCACATTCAAAGTACACTTGGAGCATGTCGGTCAATGTGTTGTTATCCATCATAGAAATTAAAGTGATCTTTTCACAGTATTATAAAAATAATGAAGAAATTGTGATGTTCGCAATTCAGTGACACGATCTGACATTTTGCTGAAGGCAAGTCTTCATGTGTGGAAATGAATGAGAAATTAAAAGCGACTTATAAAATTATGTCAAATCGTATGCAAATGTTGAATAAATATTGAGTTATGTTATACTGTTGAATTCAGAAAAGAATTGTTTACAATATGACGTAAAAATAAACACAAGTTTCCATTAATAGAAAAAAAAAGTTGACTTTCGCTGTCGCTGAGGGCAAAGATAAAAAAAATGAACGTTGGTGACATCTTGTAGAGTATATCAAACCATTAATTTGTTTTTTTTAATTTTTAAAATCCGCCAAAAAATAACAGCTTGGGACGTTTTTTACGACACAGCCTTATATATATATACATATATATATATATATATATATATATATATATATATATATATATATATATATATATATATATATATATATACACATATATATACACATATAGTAGAGAGTTTCGTTATTCATGTGTTACGTATGTAGGAGTAGAAAAAAATTATTTTATTTCTTTTAACTTCCATTTTGTAGGTTACTGTTACTTTTCATTCTGACCATGAATTTTTTCTTTATCCTCAAGTAAACGAGTGAGCAATTTCGTAAGAGGCGGTGATCAGATCGCCGCTCTCGCCACTTTCATATAAGATTTCGGTTGGTCTTAAGTTCGTTGTACTTTTGAATAGAAGCGTGATCAACAGTAATATATTAAGTGCATAGTGACTTGCCGATAATACTAGCTAACGGGATGCATGAGCACTTGTTGCGACGAAAATTTGCGCGATTGCGAATCGGAAGTGCATATTTTCTCAAACAACAAGCTGAAATGCATCCTTAACCCGTATTATGGAGGCAAAGGAACTATGCACGAAATATATATTTTAGCCACCTTCTTTCGAAAGTGACATTTTCCGATGCTCGACAGGTAAATTTTTCACATCGAAAATAGACATTTGCCGCTCACAACACAAGAGATGGAGGTAAATATTTTGCCTCCCGTTGCTATTAAAAACGGGAGGCAAAAAATAATCAACACGTCTAAAGAAATCTTATTTATTATTGTTATTTATAGTACAATTTGTCAAATTATTGAAAGTTAAATTAACAGAGCAGTTAAAAGGACTACTAACTGAAATATTATTTTCATTACATTGATGCCGGTTCTAGATTAATCTCATTGTTCCAGTAGTGTTAGTGTTTAAAAAGGAGTAACACGTATTATAACTGCTGGCCGAAGCATTATTTCATGACATAACTGGTGCTAGTTCCACATTAACCTCATTGTTTTGTATTTCAACAGCGTTCGTTTTCAAAATAGGCTGAAATTGTTCTAGAGGTGCCTCTGTGGATGCATCACCTGCAATAATCTGATGTTTTTTTGACATGGAGTCTTCTAAATATCCTTCAGCTACTGCTGGGGATCTTCATCCTCCATGTCTTTTCAAACTTTCCACAAGAAGAGATGCAGTTCTAAAACTTTGCCCTGTATAAGTACATGGTTCTGGAAGCCCCAAATATTCTGCTACTTTTTTTGTGTTTCACCGAATTTATTTTTGCCTACCACTTGCATTGTACATTTTTCCTTTATATAGTTTAAAAAAAATCTTCGGTGTCCTATTTTAGCAGGTCTTAATTCAAAATATTAATGACGTTTGTGACATTCATTGTGTCATACGTTACAATAAAAGTACGTTTCGTGTCTGGAATCTTAATTACGTGTATATCATTCTTATCTTGAATATCATCAACACGTAAATTAACCAGTTCTTCACATCTACAAGCTACAAAAACCGCCATTATTAAAGCACCCTTAAAAATCCAATTTTTAATTATTTAGTCGTAATGGAAGCATGGTAAAAAAGTATAAATTTATCTTCATTTATATATATATATATATATATATATATATATATATATATATATATATATATATATTCACGAGCTTCTGCTATAGATTTACACAGCTCTTCTTTGCTAAATGTGTTTGCCTTCTTTGGTTCACATCCGACAGCTTGTCTTTTTAAAAAATTTACCAATTTTGGCGTTTTAATGTTTACGTTGTTTTTTAAAGAAAGTGTGGTTCGCAACTAGAATATTTTGACCAAAGAATGGAAGATTTAAAATGTTTGCTTACAAAAGAAAAATATGCTAACATAACTTTGTGACTTGCCGTCTAGTGCTTGAAAATATGATATTCATGTTCGTACCGCGCCTGTGATTTTTCAGGAAGAAGACTTTGCGTAGCATTTCTCGCTTCATTGAAAATAACTTCAGGAATCTCATAATTTGCATCTGAACTCATTTTGGCTATTTGCAACCACCAACACAAACCACAAAAGAAACTAAAAGCTGTAAAACTGTATTAAACAAACATTTGTTTCAATAAATTAACGTGTTACCATAAAATGGAATAATGGAATCTTTTCATTTAATATAAATTCCTGAAAATAGCAACCCTAGGCTTGCCTGCTAAAACATTAAACATAAATCTAGTAGTACAGTGCCACTCGTTCAGCTGTCATAATTTAATTGTCAAAATTAAAAAAAAAATGTTTAAGAAATTTTACTAACTATGAAAGAGGAAAGTAGCACAAAAATCATATGTATTACATTGGAGGAAAGTGCTATTGCCTCTCCCTTGGATTATTATTACCTTAAAATTGATCCGCGGGAGGCGATATTACACTTTCCTCCTTAGCTATTACTTGACTATTGCATAGGTTTAATATGAAAACTGTGGAAAAAATTAATCTTGTCTATCGAGTATATTATAATAACTGTATATGTATTTAATTTTAATAAAGAATTTATTTTTGTATTTATTTGTTGTAGTTACCTGCGCTTTTTTGATAACACGAAAACGATAAGTGTCATGTAACACTTATCAGTTAATTGAAATGTGATTGGTTAAAAATGTGAAATTTGTGTTATTTCATTGGTTGACGGGGTTAGTAGGATGACATACGTATGAAATAGTCATAGTAAGGATTGCTTTTCGGAATTAGCGAATTTTGTATCTTTTTTTACATTAATTTAATTTTAAGGCGTCTGCAACAACGGCAAGTGCAACTTTATACAGAAGTTCTCCTTTTTTTAAATAACGTATTTGTTCTTGGAATTCATGGGTAATCGTATCCTTTGTTGTTTAATAATGTTAAATACGTTAACATGTATTTGTTGTTATTTTGCTGTTATTCATTGCATTAGAGAATTCAGTATCACAATCACCAATTACATGTTCATAACAAAGAACAATATTGTTTTCAACAAAATGCATATTGCTTAATTTGGCACAACTAACATGAAAAAAGTTTTCAGATTGTGAATGTTTCTATCTTCGTTGTGCATACCACCATCCGTTTTTTACTTTTCAAGTATTTTATAGGTCGTCGGTATATGAAAGTTTTATTATTAAAGCTAGAATAGTATATTATGCAACGATCATATAATGATGACCTTTAATACATGAGTATATTGTATACGGTACGAAACGAGTCACAGGCGAGTTTCGTATATGACGTGCGATTGTATAATTGCCATTACATGACAGTTTCATACACTATTTTTTCTACGACCATTAATAAATTTATAAACGAAACAATTTTTTTTTTTTTTAATATTATATATTATAAATTATATTATATATTAGTAACTTTCTTTTGTGTAACATATTAATAAGCTAATCTTTTTTGTAAATATACATATTATTTACAGTGCAATTTATAAAATTTATTTGAGGGGCTGTTCCTGTACGAATGGTAGTCGAATTTGAACTCGAAAGCATGTTCACGTTGATTTCGTCATTACTATTTTCCATAGAATTCAAAATTTTATTTAAAATGTTTATTTTATTGTGCACATTGTTTTCAATGTAGCTCTCAGCCACCGTCGTGGATTTCCAATCACCATGTCTTTTTAAAGCCATCCACTAATACGGTTGCAAACATTCTTCGAAAACAGTGTCCTGTGTACAAATTTGTATTTGGGAGTTCTAAATATATCGCAATTTGCTTGCCCGAGTTTCCAAATTTATTAATTCCAATATTTTGCACAATACATTTGCCATTGTTGTAGTTGAGAAAAAAATATGGAGTAGGACAGATTGCCGGTTGAAGATTAATGTATTGTTTGCAAATTTTGTAGTAATTGTAAATGTTCTTTGTATTTTTGTTTTAGTCTCGACTGTATTGACGATTAATATTTCCTTTGTATCTTGAACATTTTCTACTCTTAAATTGTGGAGTTCATGTCTACGGCATGCCCCATGATTCCGAATATCATTGCTACCTAAAATAAAACATAAAAATTAAAAAAATGTTTTGTGGATCGAACACAGTTCGCGGCGCAGGTATCATTTTGGCCGCCTTAACCGCTCGGCCAATGTCTTATATAATGCGGTGTAATCATAACTAATTAGGCATGTACTTACTTTGCAGGCTAAAGCCTGCAAATTTATGAGTACTCTCAAACCATTTTATGGCAGAGTGATACACAAGATTTTTTGTGCCGACGTCAACAATTGTTATTAAAATTGGTGTACCTTTTTTAAAATTTCATACCTGTTGAAATTAAGTTGGCAATACTGACAACTGACAGTAACCATTTGAAGATATAACCTAACAAATACAATGGCGAAATTCTTCATTACTAGAATTTTGTAGGTACGTTACCAATTTGTTGACTTTATAATAATTTATAGATGTAATTTATAGTTCATAAGGAAATAATACGGACATAATGACGGATACGTACACAGTAACTCGATTAGGCGTTGTGTTATGTCAAATGTTGATTATGTCGAATACTCTATCAGTTCTGTTACTACAACGCATAGTTTCCGGACGCATTTGCGGTCTGTATATGCCCTATTACAGAACGAAGACGCAAACAACTATTTTAATGAGCTAAAGCGTCTGTTTCCAACAGTAGCTTCCACAAACAAGATTAAGTGTTTCGGGCGCCATTAACATAACACGAACAGGTTTCACTATATTTAAACAAAGCGCTACTCAACAAAGAATAACGACTCTATTCATTTTATCAAAATACTCCGACGACGTTTACAAAAACATGTCTATTAATTAACGTCAACACAAATTTACTATGTATCAAGTAAAGTAAGTTTTAACAACCCTGTATTAAATAATAATTGGCGTTAATTACTCAAGGAATAACTAAATTACAGGTTTACGTTTGGCCACTTGTTGTATATTTATATATTTTAGTAAAATTCATTTACATTACATTCTATTTTATTGTTTATCGTTTTAGACACTTGTTTTCATCGAAAATGGGGCAATAAAATTGTTAGTTGAAACTTCTATTGAATTTAAATGGGGACACGCCAATTTGTCCGATAGCGTACCAAATCGTGAGTAATGTAAATTCTACGTTGCTCGAGGGCGCAAACGATTTGAGTACTGAAGTTGAGACGTAATCGTACGGTGGGCCAATATCTTACTTCGTTCCAAACAAAATACATAAATAAATGGTGCAAAATAAAAAAATATCAAACGCGTTTCAATAGCTAAGCTATCTCAATCAGCGATCGACTAGGACAAACTAAAGACACTTCTAATATATATCATCAGCGAGTAAGGTTTATTGCTGCTTCTGGCAATAGTAGGCAATCCAAAGGATCAAGTGGATAAGCAGAGAAGATCGGGAGTTTATAAAATTAATCGTTAACATTGTGAACGAATACATGTAGGACAAACTATACGACCTATCAAAATTCGCTTTAGTTCATATCAAATACAAACGTTAGGACAAGTCTGCTTTAGCCCTACGTATGTTTGATGAAAATCATGTAGTGATTAATAATAAGTACCAACCTAATTGATGTGAAAGTTTAGAGATCTTCAAAAACAAACAAATAACAATGAATAATACGATCAAGGATCTTTAGAGTGCTCAGAACTCATATTTTCATAATTCCTCCACACTTCCACCAGAATTGCAACGAAGCGTTACTCGCTGGTGATATATATATATATATATATATATATATATATATATATATACATATCTGTATCTATTGCCTAACAACATTTATTTTCATTATTCTTACTTTCTTGCTATATTACTACTGAGAATATATTTATTTGTTTGTATAACTCATTTATATATTTATTTGCATTTGTCATTATACAACCCATTCAAGTGCATTAGAGCTTGTTTTTATGTGCATCTCTTTATCAGCATCTTTAATATTTTATACATTACTAGCAAAATACCAACGGGATGGTATACCAGCAAACACTAATAGAATTTCAACCTCTATATCCCACCATCTGGAACCCAATACTCTTCTTTTGACCGCATCTCCTCCCCCTTAGCACTTTCTCGTAAATTCCACAATAATTTTCATTTTGATTGTAAAATACTGCTTATTTTGATATCCAACATATTTTACAATATTTCAACCCCTAAAACTACCCTTGGGGGATGATTAATTTCATAATTGCCTCTGTGTTGTTTTTGTCAACTTTTCCATCTTCGCAATACTCTACACAGTATACTTGGTCTAGAAAACTTAACTTGCTTCCTTGTTCACCCTTCCCGTTTCTACCCGTTAGGGGATGATTTCGGAGAAACAAAACACGTGTTTCCTTATTTCTTAAAGAGCATCAAAGTATCAATTTTCAAGGTTCTGAGCTTAACGTTTTTATTTAAACAACTTATCACCCCTTGAAACCCGATTTCATCCACCTGAGGTAAGATTAAAAAAAACGATGAAACATGGGTCAGTTCGATTATTAATGAGAATTGATTCCCCGATTTTCAGATCTACAACTGTACGGGCTTACGAAAAAGCCTATTATTTCAATCCTTAATTTCTACCCCTTTGGGGGTTGAGCTTCAAAAAATCCTACGTTAGTGTATGCCTGCGTGGAAAGGGATAAAATAAAGGCTGTTTCAATAAGAGCGCAAGATTTCCAGGTACAGTAAATCATGGTTTTGTGTAGCAAAGTATTGAAATATTTATTTAGTTACAATGTAGACATTTAGGAACAACACATCTGATAAATGTCCGTCACGGCTTTGCTGGCACAGGCGCATACGTTCTCTTTTAGCGAAATTTTCATTGATGGTGATGTTATATGTGACAGCATTTCATTGATACCGCGTCTAATTTCGGCCTTCAATGGTTCGACGGTCTCGGGCCTGTTTTAGCATAAACCTTTGACTTCAGAGAGCCCCACATGCAGAAGTCCAAAAGCGTTAAATAGCATGAACGTGGCACCCAATTTAGGTCACCAACTAGGGAGATGACAAGATTAGGAAAAGACTCGTGCAAGACTGTCAATGTTTCACGGGAAGTATGGCAAGTGGCGCCGTCTTATTGAAACAAGATGTCGTCGAGAGCAACACCTTTCAATTGAGGCACAAAAATTATTGTACAATTATTATTTCTGTCACATTCGAATTAGGTAGTATAGGAAATTTAATAATGATTCATCCTTATCTAAATGACAGTTCATGAGAATCTTAGCATGGTCTCAAAACGGCAAGGATATATATATATATATATATATATATATATATATATATATATATATATATATATAGAGAGAGAGAGAGAGAGAGAGAGAGAGATACAGGGTTGTGAAAAGTCTCGCACCAAGGTGTTATCTTTGAAACCGATAAAAGGATAGTTATGAAATGCTAGGACGTTGAATGGGATTGTGTTCTGCATTTTTAGAGTAAATGTCAAAGTTTTGACTCCAGCGTTTAGCGTACCGCCGCCATCTTGAATATTTTAAATGGCAATCTAGGTCGAATGATATGTCACAGAAAAGCTTATTTTTACCTCTTTCCAAAATATTGGTAATATATATATATATATATATATATATATATATATATATATATATACCGGGTTGCGAAAAAGTCTCGCACCAAGGTGTTATCTTTGAAACGGATAAAGGGATAGTTATGAAATTCTGGGACGATGAATGGGATTGTATTCTGCATTTTTTAAAGATGTCAAATTTTTTTTAAAGTCAGCCTTTAGCGTACTGCCGCCATCTTGTATTTTTTAAATGGCAACCTAGACAATGTACCACTTTACCATAAAACATAAAAAATGTAATTTTAAACAAAATTTTATTTTACAAAAATTGTAACTAAACAATTTACTAAGTTGGAGTTACTTCAGTACAATAAGTGCTCAAAACGGTGGCCATTTGTTTGTTGACAATGATACATATATATATATATATATATATATATATACCGGGTTGCGAAAAGTCTCGCACCAAGGTGTTATCTTTGAAACGGATAAAGGGATAGTTATGAAAGTCTGGGACGATAAATGGGATTGTATTCTGCATTTTTTAAAGATAATGTCAAATTTTTTTGAAGTCAGCCTTTAGCGTACTGACGCCATCTTGTATTTTTTAAATGGCAACCTAGACAATGTACCACTTTACCATAAAACAAAAAATGTAACTTTAAACAAAATTTTATTTTACAAAAATTGTAACTAAACAATTTACTAAGTTGCAGTTACTTCATTACAATAAGTGCTCAAAACGGTGGCCATTTGTTTGTTGACAATGATACTACCTCTCTTAGAAGCTACGAATAGAATTGTTGATTATTTGTGGTGTAATTTCCTGCACTTCGTGACGTATGCTATCCTTTAATTTTTTTGCCAATAGATGTTTTAGAGTTTTATCTTCATTAGTTACACTTTTCGGTCTACCAGACATTGGAAGGTCCTTTACGCTACCAATTTACGAATATATATATATATATATATATATATATATATATATATATATATATATATATATATATATATATATATTTCGTTTGTGCATGTCTGACAACCAAAAATCCATTTGTGACATTTATCACGTGACCATAGATTTAATAATAATTTAAAAAAGTTAAAAAAAATTATTTGAAACTGTAAAACTGCAATAATCGTTGCAAAAAATTTAGCCCAATCGAAGAATCCATAGCTAAACTGCGATTACAATTACTTTGCATATGAATTTAAGCAGGTCACAGAATGTTCAGATAAGAGACATTTTTTCTTTCTTCCGTTATTAAAACAATGATTGTTTAACCTAAGTACCATTTTAATAATTTAATTTAAAAGAACGTTATATATTGATTAATTTACGTGTACATATATTTTAACGATTTGATTTTTTTTAAAGACCGGACTTGCCCGCAGTGTTTGCGCCTTATGCCTAATTTTACGATTTTTAAATCCAATTCTTATTGAATCGGGCATTTATTATTTGGGTTTGTAGAGTTTTAAAAGCAAGTTTGACATATTTCAAATTCCTGTTTTAAACCCCTTGAGCATATATAAGAACTTAATCTACGCCAGTGTCATTATGACATATTTATCATCTTCATTTGGGTGTCATTATGGCCTTCATAATAGCACCCAGTGCCATTATGAACTCATAATAATACGCAAATTTTAAAATAAAAAACAGGCAAAAAGAAAGGTAGTTACAACTTTTACTTCATTATAAAATCTTTATCAACATTTATTTATTGTAAACATTAATTATAAAGTCTGTACAATTTGTTAAATTCAGTCCATCAGTGCGTGAAACTCATGTAAAGCACAAAAGTGAACGCAAATAATGACGTTGTCAAAATAAAAATTGCAACAATCAACAAGCGCGGTTACTATAACATCGACCAATATGGGCACTTAATAATTTTGAATTTTTATTTACAAAAACGTTTCTGATATTGTAAACAAATCAAATCTATGCAAAGAAAATCTATTTGGACTGGCGTAGATTAAATTTTGAATGATACACGTTCGATATGAACTTCGTAATGAAACTTGTGTAAATAAACCACTCGGCTAACGCCTCGTGGTTTAACTTTACACGCGTTTCATTATGACGTTCATATCGAACTAGTATCATTAATAACTATAATGCAACTAAAATATTAAGAAAATCTATTTTAACACTCATAAATATACCTACAATTTTAATTAAGTGTTCTATTCTTATAATACTATAAAAACACATACTTACACTTAGTGAATAGTAGATAAATACTACATAGAAATTAATGAAATCTAATTTTGTTTCAGGGTTATTGGACCCAGTTCAGGAATAATTCATACATTAGTCGATTCAAGGACGTTACAAGAAAAAGCAGATCATTCAGGTACTGCTGATTATACTAGTCATCATAATAAAACGTCACATTTAGGAGTTTTAGAAGGTGAAAAATCTCAAGATCTAGTTAATTCTGAAAATGAAACAATTAAACAAAATTTAACTGTAGAAGTAAAATTAGAAACTGGAGAGGAAGGTGTTAACGTTAGTGATAATACTCAACAGACTGAAGATTTAGGAACTCAAGTGCCAACTGCTGAACCAAAGATAAATGCTACTAGCGAAAAAGATGAAACTCCTGAAGACATTCCATCGTTCTCAGAATGGACACAGAAACAATTGGAAGAAGCTGAAAAGAAAAAGGAGGAAGCAAATTCATCTATCCAAAATCAAAATAGTAACGGTAAACCAAATTTAAGCAATAGAAAACGGTGGAAAAATTATGCGTCACCGGATTGTGGCGCGAAGATTATTGCAGCAAACCCCGAATCAAACAGTGCCGGCTCAGTACTTACAGCTTCAAGGGATGAATACAAATTAAACGCGTGTACGAATCGTATATGGTTTGTAGTAGAACTGTGCGAGGCTATTCAAGCGAAAAGGATTGAACTAGCTAACTTCGAATTATTTTCATCTTCACCTAAAGATTTTAGCATTTCGGTTAGTGATAGATTTCCAACCAGAGATTGGTCTAGCGTTGGACAGTTTACTGCAAAAGATGAACGTGATATACAAAGTTTTGATTTGTATCCACACTTGTTTGGAAAATATATTAAATTTGAAATGCACTCTCATCATGGTTCTGAACACTATTGTCCAATATCTTTGTTTCGTGTGTTTGGCACATCCGAGTTTGAAGTTTTGGAAACAGAAAATCAAGTACACGCCAACACGGTTGAGGATGAAGGCGATGACGATGATGATCCAATTCATACAATGGATAATGGTGATGCTCCTAAAAACTTATTTAGTTCTGCTACTGACGCCGTTATATCTATAGTTAAAAAGGCAGCAGAAGTGCTTGGGAATAAGGGAAACGCATCCAATAGCAAAGATCAAGAAAATATTACAGTTATAAAATATACTCCATTAATCAGTACTTGTACAACACCTAGTCATATAGTAGTCTGTAATAATTGTAGTGATCTGTTATTTGGGAAGGTGTATGAATTATTAAGTTGTAATTCCAAATCTTTAGCACGGTTGGTGTTACTGTCGAATATAAAACACATTTTGTATAAGACGAATTTATGTTCTTCGTATGGACTAGAATTTTGTAGTGGTCTTAATTGTAGTATTGAGAATCCGTATAAATCTTATATAGATGCTTTATTTCCACAGAAATTAATAGCCGCTTTGTGTAACATAGTTGCAATTAATGAATGTAAAGTTGTCCGTAATATCAGTACGAATGCTACAAGTACAGCACAACCTCAAACTAATGATAGCAAATCAATTGATAGCAAAATTCCAAATTTAGCCTTTACAGAAGATTTGATAACAAATGCCATAAGCTCTTCAAGTGATGTTGATAAAACGGTAGCACAAGAAAAAACACTCATTGAAACAGAATATACTTCACAAATTAAACCCACAAGAACTTTAACAAGTGATATAGACATGTTTCCAATTGATTCAACTGTAAATATAAAGTTATCAACTCATAATCAAGAAGTACACCTGACCGAAACTTTAGCAACGCCATCCGTACAAAACGATAGTGTTGTAGTGTCTGATAACCAATCTGTGACTCATAAAATGGAACATATTGAAGTGAGTTCTGAAGTTGTTCCTGATATTGAAACATCAACAGAAAGTGCGGAACATTTGGAAGATCACCTAGATAGTTTAGTATCTGACGAAGAATCATCAAATGTTGCTTCAAGTACTCTTAGCCCTCCTGTATTGCCACAAGGACAAAAGGAGTCCGTATTTCTTAGGCTTTCTAATAGAATTAAGGTAATTATTTTGTATTTTACTAATTTCATCAATGCACCACGTCGTGTTCATACCATGTCTTTTAAACTTAAATATAGTACATTGCAATACTTAATGGTAGTGGGAACATTGATTAGTGTTTATCATATTAATTTATTTGTCAAACCAATTCACTTCCATGATAATAATCAACATTGAAATTTTTATAAATCTTAATTCAAAATGCCTGAGAATCGAAAAATGGTTGAAGAGTGTACACTTTATGTTCACTTATTAATTTGGCACAAAAACGAAAAACGTTGATTTTTATTAATTCCTTTTCAGTTTAAAATTACATTATGTATTTGTAACTGTGAATAACCTAAGATAATCATGTAACCTCATTAATAATACAAATCTGCTATATCTCCGCAACAGTTAACATGTTGGATTTGATTAGTATTAGGTATAACTGGACAAAATAAACTAGGGATGCAACAAATAGTCGACAAAGCGAACAATTGGCCAAATATTCCACCTATTTTACACTTAGACAGAATATTCGGCACAGTCGATTATTTGACATGTCAGAAAATATTCTGTAATAAATAAATATTGTCAAGCTCCTCGTACAGAAAATAAAATAGTAGGGGAAGGTATTGTACCTTTGACCGTTTTTGACAGTATTTGTCTATCCCTACAACAAAGTATTTTTGAAAAATCGGGACCACTGGAACTGTGACAGCATCTGTAATAAACAAAATACACCCACGTACCACACAAAAATAAAAGACACCGAACGCGTTTCAATAACTAAGCTATCATCATCAGCGGTCGACTGGGACGAACTAAAGAAAATTTCTAATATATTTGTTTAAAAAAAAATGGCGGACACATTCAAACTTTACCAAACTTTAAAACTAGTTAGAACTTTTTCGAGTAGCACTGTATATGTTTGCAAGTTACTTTACGAAAGCTTGGATATCTGTGAATAGAACTAGGGGTCGAACATGGAAATCGGTAAAAAACTTTTTAACGTATGGCACAACAAAGGCAAGTATGTTTTAACATATTGACTCCTATTTTCTTTCAATATTCTTTAAACAAAGCTTTATTTAAACAAGGCAAACAAAATATTAGGTTAGTGATGTGTCATCAATTCTATTTCAAACAAAACCAAAATCAATAAAATAGGTTAAGAAATAAAAAATATTAAAAAAGGAAATTCCGGTTTTTTTGGACAACCCTATATTTATATACAGGGTGTCCCAATAGTGCGTATTCGGTCGATAGCTCCTTAGCCATTAAACTTAGAAGATAAGTTTAAATACGAAAGTTGTCTATTTTTATAAGCTGAATAATCTAAAAATAGTTTTGGTTTTTACAGGGTGTAATATAAAAGCGGTACAATATAGAACTTTTGATTTTTAAATAGAACACCCTATATATTATTTTATATTTCGATTCTCCTTATAATTTTACATCTTTTTTATAAGAATTACTTACAAGCTAAATCTTACAGTTTTTCAGATATTTGCAAAGTTAACTAAAAACTGACATTTTTATGTAGTAATTCAAGTAGGTGTATCAGTTATTTTAAAAGATAAAAAAATAATCTTTGGTATGGAATTTATTCATACATGAGCTTACTTTAATCTATTGTCAAAATTGGATTTCAATATACAGAGTGATCACAAAAATTAATTCAATATCATAAATTTGAAAATGCTGTATCTTCATTTTTTAAATGGCACACCCATGCCTTGTCTTCGTCTGTTAGTCAGCTTTCATTTCTGTTAAATATGTTCTATGCCTATCTCTAATAATTTCGGAGATATTTAAGTTGTTCAATTTTTTTCGTTGATAACACTGAAGAAGAGTAACATTAGTCGGTCAAAGCAAGCTATGAATACATAAGAAACTAAAAAACATATAACTGAAATACAAACACTTAAAAT
The DNA here is from genome assembly GCA_036346205.1 of Vesta saturnalis. Taxonomy (NCBI): domain Eukaryota; kingdom Metazoa; phylum Arthropoda; class Insecta; order Coleoptera; family Lampyridae; genus Vesta; species Vesta saturnalis. The sequence continues at coordinate 666,970 of JARFJB010001958.1, forward strand.
TATAATAAATGATCAATGTGACCACCATTTTGTTGCTGTCAAACATGAAGTCTTTGAATAAACCGGTGATCACAAAAATGAATTCAACAACGTAAATTTGAAAATGCTATATCTTCCTTTTTTTAATTAGCACACCCTATATTTTTTAACGCCTTGTCTTCGTCTATTAGTCGGCTTTAATTTTTATTAAATATATTCTATACCTACCTCTAATAGTTGCGGAGATATTTAAGTTTGTTCATATTTTTTCGTTGATAACACTGATGAAGAGTAACATTAGTCGGTCAAAGCAAGCCGTGGATACATAAGAAACTAAAAAATATTAGCTGAAATACATAAATTGTAGTTATAATAAATATTGTATGAAACCACCATTTTTATGAGCTATTTGAGATGTTTTTAAACGGTTCATCGTAAAATTAAACAATTTATTGAAAAGAGTGTAAAACAAAAGATGAACGAAAACAAATGTAGAAATCAAACTTGTCAAACAGTGCTGATATTTGTGTAGTATTGTATACTTACTTCCTAAATTACAAAATGAATTTTTCGAAAGAAGAGAACTTGTTAATATGGTTTACGTCCTTGGTGAAAGCGATAAAAATTATCTATTAGCTCATCGAATTTATAAGCAAAAATTTCCAAATTCACGACACCCGCAAGTTTCAGCATTTGCTAGATTGAAAGGGCGTTTCGAGCAAACAGGCAGTGTTCATTACGAAGACAATTTAGAACGAGAAAGAACCGCAATTAACGATGGTAATGAACATTTAGTTCTTCAATCCGTGATTGAAAATCCTCACGTTTCTTGCCGACAATTGGAATTAGAAGTTGGAGCTTCAAAAACATCAGTTAATAGAATTATAAAAAAATATAAATATAATCCATACCATGTCCAACTTACACAAGAGTTAGACGAGGATGACTTCGTTAATAGATTAAACTTTTGCAATTGGGCCATAAATAAAAATTTAGAAAAACCCAACTATTTTAGCACGATCTTATTTACCGATGAAGCTACTTTCCACAAAAATGGATACGTTAATAGACATAATTTCCATTATTACGATACTGAGAATCCCAGATTTATAATTTTTGTTGATTATCAACACTGCTGGTCACTTAATGTTTCGGCCGGATTTATTGTGGAAAGAATTATAGGACCATATTTTTTTGAAAACACGGTCAATGGAGATTCATTTTTAAACTTCTTGCGAATTTGAAACTTTAATTGAAGATTTACCTTTACAAACCCTTAGAGAAATGTGGCTGCAATTAGATGGCTCTCCTCCGCATTTTATCAAAAACGTTAGAAATTATTTAAATATCCAGTTTCAAAACAAATGGATTGGAAGAGGAGGGCCCATTTCCTGGCCTGCAAGATCGCCTGACTTGACAAAGCTGGTATTTTTTCTTTGGGGTTGGATTAACGCAAAAGTCTATCAAACTCCAACGACTGTAGATGATATGAAGGCAAGAATTAGAGATGTCATTCAAAATATAAATGTTTCCACGTTACGAAAAGTAAATTTGTCTTTTATTCAAAGACTTCATGTTTGCCAGCAACAAAATGGTGGTGACATTGAACATTTATTATAATTTTAAGTATTTGTATTTCAGTTAATATGTTTTTTAGTTTCTTATGTATTCATAGCTTGCTTTGACCGACTAATGTTACTCTTCTTCAGTGTTATCAACGAAAAAAATTGAACAAACTTAAATATCTCCGAAACTATTAGAGATGGGTATAGAACATATTTAACAGAATTGAAAGCCCACTAATAGACGAAGACGAAGCATTAAAAAATTATAGGATGTGCCATTTAAAAAAATGAATATATAGCATTATCAAATTTATGTTATTTAATTAATTTTTGTGATCACCGTGTATATTGAAATCCAATTTTGGCAATAGATTAAAGTAAGCTCAGGTATGAATAAATTCTATACCAAAGATTATTTCTTTTATCTTTAAAAATAACTGAGATACGCCTACTTGAATTACTACATAAAATGTCAGATTTTAGTTAACTTTGCAAATATCTCAAAAACTGTAAGATTTAGATTGTAAGTAATTCTTATAAAAAAGATGTAAAATTATAAGGAGAATCGAAATATAAAATAATATATAGGGCGTTCTATTTAAAAATCAAAAGTTCTATAGTGTACCGCTTTTATATTACACCCTGTAAAAACCAAACTATTTTTAGATTATGCAGCTTATAAAAATAGACACCTTTCGTATTTAAACTTATCTTCTAAGTTTAATGGCTAAGGAGCTATCGACTGAATACGCGCTATTGGAACATCCTGTATATATATATATATATATATATATATATATATATATATATATATTTTTTTTTTTGAATACAGGGACCGGCATAAAGTTGGAAAAAATGTTATTATTGAAATTTCTGAAAAACTCTATTGACGGTTCGTTTCTGCATGTCTGACAACAAAAAAATTCATTGTGACATTTGTCACGTGACCATAGATTTGGCGGGAATTTTGAAAAATGTTAACTGTGATGCCGAACATGGGTCAAATTGACAAGATATCGAAAAATTGTATTAAGAAAATGTATTTAGAATGTAACAAAGACACCATAATTACAAATATTAGTTCGCTTACATTTTAATTACCGGTTAAAAATATTAGATCAGCTCATGGGCTTCAATATACAGGGCTTGAACACTACCAGTAACGAGACTAAATCGTATTATCTAAATTTTCCTCTCACAAATTGTCTATTTTAAAAATATTTGATTAATTTTGACCTAAAATGATGTAATTGATGTTATTAAAACTATTTCTAGGTAAAACAAGATTTTTTGATGTTTCGCAATAAAAGCAGAGGGGAATAAATGGTATTTTTTATTTATTTATTTATTTTTTGATTTGGTCGAAAATTGGTATATGGGGTCTTTGTTGCATTCTAAATACTTTTTCTTAATATAATTTTTCGATATCTTGTCAATTTGACCCATTTTTCGACATCACGGTTAACATTTTTCAAAATTCCCGCCAAATCTATGGTCACGTGACAAATGTCACAATGGATTTTTTGGTTGTCAGACATGCACAAACGAACCGCCAATAGACTTTTTCAGAAATTTCAATAATAAAATTTTTCCCATGTGTCCAACTTTATGGCGATCCTGGTATATATATATATATATATATATATATATATATATATATATATATATATATATATATATATATGCACACACAGGGTGTGAAAGTTACATTGAAAAATTACAATTTTTTTATTTCCATAACCACTTGAGACATTTTAATAAAATTTTGCAGTGTTTGAGAGGTAGCAACGGTGCGTATTATACGCTAAAACCGGCGGATTTACTATAATCACTGGCGTGCAGGCAGGATAATCGTTGCACAATTTGAAAGAAAAAAATGCGGTACACCACTGTTTCTAATCTTTCTCAATTTTTTTTGGATTGTCTGTTCCATTTGGAACAAACAGTCTTTTTTTCCTAAGACTAGTCGTTTTCGAGTTCCAAAAATGTAAAAACATTGTAGTGCTCCGTGATGTAATAACCAGTGTTTATGAATGAGTCTTGTGGCAAACTCATAATAAACCTATAAAGAAACTAAAGTTTTTTCATTGCTTTTAATTATTTTTAAACTGTCTTAACAATGTACAACAAAAAAGTTATCTTAAAATGTAATGTATCGTAATTAAATATTCATGAATGAATACAACGCCATTTAAAAAATCACCACTGACACAGAATTGAAGTAAATGTTGAAAATGGCCACCTTCTGATAAAACGCACGATTCCAATCGTCTCATCCAAGACTGTCTCACTCGTTCAAAAACTCCTGGAGTGTTTCTTGTGGCATTACAACTTTGAATTATTCGATTTCTTAAATCATTTTCATCTAATACAGGTATTTTATTCACAAGTGAATTGAGGTGACCCCATAAATAAAAGTCCAAAGGATTCAGATCGGGACTGCGAGGTGGCCAAGCGTGAGGACTTCCGCGACCAATCCAGCGATTAGGAAAAGTGTTGTCGAGATATTGACATGCAACAAGGTTAAAATGAGCAGGAGAACCGTCGCGCATAAATTATAAATTAGCTCTCACCTGCAGAGGCACCTCTTCTAATAGAACGTTTAGATCGTTTGGTTGAAAATCGCGTGGCAATAGAGCTTGTACTCGTTGTATATGGTACGGAAATAGTAGAGAAATTTTTAAAACTTTCCAAACAGTCTTTGGGCTTACTTGAAGCTGTTGTGCTATCTTTCTGGTACTAGTAGAAAGATTGTCTTCTATTTCTGGTAGTATAGCATGTTCTAGCACAGACGTTGTTACTGTTCGAGGTCTACCAGGAACTTCCGACTTATGCTTAAAACTGTCGGTTTCACTCAATCCGGCGTGCAGCTTTCTAAATGTTTTAGCACATGGTGTTACTCCATTCGGATAACGTTCATGATAAATTCGCCGAGCTTCTACTGAATTTCCATTTGCTAGGCCATAAATGAAATGCATCTGAGCCAATTCAACGTTAGTAAAGTTTTTCATTTTATGTTTTAAATGCTTTACACAAAGATAAATACGGTGACAAGTAAAATGTCAACAATTTCACTACCAAACAGACAACTGGATAATAAAATACATATTCATACCTTCATACGAATACTCCTTTTTTTTAAGGCTGAAGCCGTAGTATTAGACAAAAAAATTTTAAATAACTTTTTTGTTCTACATTGTTGACAGTTTAAAAATAATTAAAAGCAATGAAAAAACTTTAGTTTCTTTATAAGTTTATTATGTTTGCCACGAGACTCATTCATGAACACTGGAGCACTACAATGTTTTTTTTTATTTTTTTACACGAAAACGACTAGTCTTAGGAAACTAAGACGAGAGCCATTTTTTCGTCCAAATGGAACAGACAATCAAAAAAAGAAACAGTGATGTACCGCATTTTTTCTTTCAAACTGTGCAACGATTATCCTGCCTGCACGCCAATGATTATAGTAAATTCGCCGGTTTTAGCGTAAAATACGCACCGTTGCTAACTCTCAAACACTGCAAAATTTTATTGAAATGTCTCAAGTGATTATGGAAATATTAAAGAATTGTAATTTTTCAATGAAACTTTCACACCCTGTACTTTCGTAACGAAGCATTTTTGAGACATAGTTTATAAGCAAAGGTGCCTTTATTTTAGTGGCAGAATACGCTCCTGAAGTTATGTATCGTACTTAGGAGATACCCTGTATATACATATACGTACAGGGTCCCTCGTAAAGAATGGGCATAGTTCATAGGTAATTTCCTTGGGTTAAAATAACCCCATTTAGACCAACTTACCTTAGTCCAATTCTGCTTTCTTAAAAAGCAAAGATGCATTTTTAATTTCATTTTTTACGATAGCTGTCTCATTTTTCGAGCTATCTTGTCTAAACTTGATACAGAGGAGTTTTTCGGGTAGACAAACATGAATATCTATTTACTTTCAACGTAAAAGATAGAGGGCGCCAGCAACACCTTACTCATGTTTCTGGTTTCCGCTGTATTGTTTTTTGTGGATAAAGATTTTGAAAGACTTTGCGATGTACCCAGGCCAGTCTATCGACTGCACAACTCGAATGCAAGACCAAAGTTAATGCGCGAACTTATTTAAGCCAAATGATCGTCATGAAAAACTAGGTAGGACCACTGCGTTGTATAAGAGAGTTGTTACTGAGATATATGTGTTGCGGTATCTAAGGGAGGATAACAATAAAGGTAACAATAAAACACATTATATAAATTTATAAGCAAGTGCAATGTACTTCTGCTATCTTTATTTCGGATTGATGAAAGAACTACTAAAGAAAACCTTACCGTCTCATACTACAACAAGAATAACAACATAAATAAAGAATCAGTATTAATTATAGGTACCTAGATTAACAAGTAATTAGATTATACTGTTATTGCTATCATCCTACTCTAACCTTAATAACGCAATCAATGTAGTATTAGTAACTTAATACAGGCATGTATTTCATAAATTGTGCTCACCAGGTTATACAGTTAGCTAACTGTATATAAGTAAAAACATCACAACGTGTTAGGGGTCTGCATTTACAATTAACGAACCAAAAGGTAACGTATTTCATAACAGGCATACACACAGTGTTGATGTTCTTTCCATTGGGTAATAAAAAATACGATTTGTTACTACTAAATTTTAATGTAAAACTTGTTATATTGCATTGCATCTAAAATGGTTCGACCGATGACATTAGACCCCTATTTCAGACTGCCTTTCACCCTTAACGTTTACAATAACCAGCCTTGAAGCATGCGCTGTACAATTTCAAATTTTCAACATACACCCCCCTTGAAATAGTAATTTTCAAATGCCCGATAATATTTTGAAAGTACACTAATCATACATTTGTAAACTGCTTAAAATTAACGAACCCTATATTTAACTTGAAGCAATGTAAACGACAGTAATATAAATACATAATCGATAGAAGTATACATTACGATCATAAACCCTTAACTTAATATTAAACCTCTATCACTAATTTGTTAAATCACTAGGCACCGGTGCATAACGCTCACCAACCCACTAAACACGCGTATTTATCAACATACCATAATAGCATTATTCTGTAGGCAGCACACACACTTTGGTCACCGCACGTTTTTGTACACCAGATGCGGTCCTAATTGTTGCTACTCTGGCAATATCGTCCTCACCCCGGTGTAACTCCAATATGCGCCCTAACGGCCATAGTAACGGTGGAGTATTTTCATTTTTTAACAATACTATTGCCCCAATCTTCAATTCTGGCACATCCTTACACCATTTCTTCCGTGTCTGTAACGTGTGAATGTATTCGCGCGACCATCTCCTCCAAAAATGTTGCGTAATTTGCGTTATTTGCTTATGATACGTGAGGCGATTTTTTGGCACGCTTGTTTCATCTTCTTGCGGCGCACAGTTCAGCACATCCCCAATCAAAAAATGTCCCGGAGTTAGGGCTAATAAATCATTCGGATCTTCGGATAAAGGGATAAGAGGGCGGGAGTTTAGGACTGCTTCTATTTGTACAAGTGCAGTACTTAATTCCTCATACGTTAAGGCTAAATTTCCGACCACCCTTTTTAATATAGATTTAGCCGATTTTACCGCAGCTTCATATAGGCCACCGAAATGGGGTGATCTAGGCGGTATAAATCGCCATTCGATTGACAATGACTTGAAATGTTCCCCAAATTTCGTGTCTGCTAATAAATCAATCACCTGTTTTAGTTCTCTATTAGCACCAACAAAGTTTGTGCCATTGTCTGAATATAGAGTTTTGCACATCCCACGTCTACCAATAAATCGTTTAAACGCATTCAGGAAGGTGGCAGTCGACAGATCACTTGCCAGTTCTAGGTGAATTGCTTTACTGGCTAAGCATACGAACACGCATAAGTAACTCTTAATTAATGCTCTATTTCGTAATTTACCGTCCTTTATCAAGATTGGGCCCGCGTAATCAACACCGCTGTACAAAAATGGCCTTGAGGGGTTGACTCGCTCTCCCGGCAAATCTCTCATTATCGGTGTTACGGAATTCGTTCTGAATCTCGCGCACTTAACGCAGTTTTTAATTACATTCTTTACCGTGCTTCGGCCATGTAATGGCCAAAACCTTCTTCGTACGCTAACCAATGTAGCTTCTGCCCCTATGTGTAAATTATATTTGTGTTCGTGTTCAATGATTAATTTTGTTAATGTGCATTTAGGTAATATTACGGGGTGTTTGATATCTACGCTTATAGACGCCTTGGCTAATCTACCCCCAACGCGAATGAAACCTTCGCTGTCGATAAATGGATGTAACGCTAAGATTTTGCTCGCGCGACCAATCGGTCGTGAATTTTTTAACGCTTTTATTTCTTCTGGAAAGAAAGTTGTCTGCACGATTACAATCAACTTGTTCGTTGCGCTGTTTATTTCGCGAATCGATAATTCTCCGTTCGTTCTATTGTCTTTACTTAACCTAACATTATTTAGAAAGCGACGTATGTATGCAAATGTTCTTTGTAATCTTAAAAAACTTGAGAATCTGGATATAAAGACTAGCTCGCCTTTGTTGAGATTAACAAGTGCGAAAGACGGATTGGCACGGATTTCGGGTAATTCTGCCGGTTTGCTGATGTTTAACTTAGGGTACTCAGCGCTACCCTTAATAATCCAGCTGGGCCCGTGCCACCAAGTACTGCCCTTTAAATTTTCGGTATCTACTCCGCGCGAAATTAAATCGGCGGGATTATCTTCGGATTTAACGTAATGCCATCGCGACACGTCGCTCAATTGCTGAATTTCTGCAATTCTGTTTGCAACGAATATCTGAAACCGGTGAGGCTCTCGGTTTATCCAAGAAAGCACGATGGTTGAGTCGCACCAATAATAACTCGCTGATATTTCTGACTTAAACGATTGCGTTACCTTGCGCATTAATTGAGCTAATAATACCGCCCCACATAGCTCTAATCTGGGCACGGTAATTGTTTTCAACGGTGCTACTTTAGATTTTGCGCATAGCAAGTTGTTTTTGCTTGTACCATTTTCATCTGTGCTGCGGAGGTACACACAACAACCGTATGCCTGTTCCGAAGCATCGCAGAACCCGTGAAGTTCCATCCTAATGTGTTTATTGCAGGTTACTTGTCTAGGTATTACACATATTCTAACCTCGCTAAGCTTTCTTTAACGCGATTCCATTCCGCATAAATGTCGAATGGAACCGATTCGTCCCAATCCAACCTTTCCCTCCAAATACGCTGCAATATTATTTTAGTTTTAATGGTTAGTGGACCAATCAGGCCTAACGGATCGAAAATTTGAGAAATGGCTGATAATATTGCCCGTTTAGTGGTTTTTTTTGGAACTATCTATATTAATTGAATAACTAAGCGCGTCGCTGTTCGTATTCCAATATAATCCTAGTGTTTTTGTTTTATCGTTATCAGTAATATAATATTTGTCGTTGCCCTCCCCCGAGGCTTCGCCTACGAAAATGCCTTTATTGTTGGATGCCCATTGCCGTAATTGCAACCCCGCGCTGTTTAAAATGGTACTAATTTCTCGTTTTAGCTGGATCGCGTCTTCATTTGACCGAGTGCCAGTGATTAAATCGTCCATATAAAAATCTTGAATAATTGTTTGGGCTGCCGCTGGGTAATTCGCCATGTTCTGCACACTTAGTTCCTTTAAACAGCGCGTCGCTAAAAACGATGCTGGCGCGGTTCCGTACGTTAAAGTGTTTAATTGAAAATGTCGGAATGGCTCCGATGGTTCATTTCGCCAAATTATACGTTGCAGGTCGCGTTGACCTTGGTCAACTACAATTTGACGATACATTTTTGCTATATCCGCCGCTAAAACAATGTCGTGCTTTCTAAATCTTAATACGATCGAAAATAGATCGTCCTGAACGTTTGGGCCTACACATAATACATCGTTTAATGAATACTCCGAATCCGATTTTGCCGACGCGTCAAACACAACCCTTAGCTTAGTTGTTAAACTGTTTTCCTTTGAGATACCATGATGGGGTAAATAAAATATAGGACTTCCCTGGCCTTCCGAGTCGTGTTTTATTTGAGTCATGTGGCCTAGTTCCTCGTATTCATTTATAAATTCTTGTTTAAACTGTGGATCGCGTTTAAAACGTTTCTCTAATGAATTGAATCTACCAATGGCATTATTTAATGAATCTTTAAAATGTGCGTTAGGTTGCCGCATCGGTAATTTGACAACAAACCTGCCGTTTACATCGCGTTTAACATTTTGTATGAAATGTTGCTCACAAAACAATTCTTCCTTTGTATATTTACGTTCATTGTCATCACAATTTTCGACTTTCCAAAAATGTTCCAATTGATTCTGAATATTGATTAGTTTGGTAGTATGTAACGTTTTTATTATTGTATTTGGTTGCGGCAGCGAGCCTGTAACTATCCACCCTAGCTTAGTTTTTTGAATTGCAACTCCTTTTCCTATTCGTAATTGACCAACGCATAATAGGCTCCAAAAAACCCCGGCGCCCATTAACATATCAATTTTATCCGATAGAAAACATTTTTCATCAGCAAGTCGTATGTCTCGCGGAATATCTAAGCCGGTGGTATCGAGATCACTACTGGGTATATTTCCTGTTATATTGTGCAATATTAAAACTGATATATCGCAATTGAAATTGTTATAAATTGACCAGATTGTTATGTTCGCCTTTTGAGTTAAATGTGTTACCGTTTGACTAATCCCCGATACCGGTATGTGAGTCCCTGCTCCCTTCAATCCCAATCTTTTAAACAGCTCGTGCGTAATAAAGTTTGACTGCGACCCCGAATCTAACAATGCTCTGCACCTAACGTAATCACCCCTTGCGCCGGGGATGTTTACCTGGACCTTAGACAAAATAACTTGCCTTTCCATGTACATACCTTTGTTTTGATTATTCGCAACGTGAACCATATACGTTTGTGATGATTGTTGTGATGCATCCGCGACTTCGGGTATTTCATTGCCAGCGCTCTCCTTGTTTGATCGAGCGTTTGGCTCATATTTATTATTGTGTAATAAAGTATTGTGATTTTTATTGCACGTTTTACAGTTACGCGACCTGCATTCATTGTTGAAATGATTTGAGCGAAAGCAATTGGCGCATAACTTTAATTTTTTAATTTCCTTCCATCTGTTCGGAACCGATAATTTAAAAAAATCTTGACAGTGATATAAAAAATGATTCCTTTTACAGTAATAACACGCGAATTTGTCAATGGGAACATTACTTACGGCGCATACCCTTTTTTGAACCTGTTTTGGTGGTTGACTGTTATCACTAGCTACAGTTTCTAAGATTTGACAACGCTCTATTAAGAAATGAGTAAATTCGCTTATGTTAGGTAACTCGGATTTATTAATTGACACTTTCTCCCAATCTTGTTTATTCACGCTATCTAATTTATTACTAATGATATAAATTAATAATACGTCCCATTGATCAGTAGGTAATCCTAAGTTTTTCAATGATCTTAAATGTTTAGTGAAATTATCTACTAATAACCGTAATGATTTAGCTGACCCTTTAGTAACCACTGGCAAATCAAAAATTCCCTTGACATGCGTATTAATAATGAGCCGTTTGTTTTCGTACCGTTCCTTTAATAAGCCCCATGCAATTGTATAATTGGATTCGGACACTTCTAGCGAGTCTAATAAATTTGCAGCTTCGCCGCTTAATGCTGATTTTAGATAATAAAATCTTTGAATTGGGGATAATGTTTTGTTGTTATTTACAAGAGCATTAAATGTGTCGTAAAAGTTCATCCAGTGTTCATATTTCCCATCAAATCCCGGTAAATTCATTGTAGGCAATTTGATTAAAGAATTTGATTGATTATTATGCATTTCTGAATTATTGGTAGCAGCGAGTAATTGTGATGCGTTCTCGATTTTAATTTGTGCGTTTGCAATTGCTTTAAAATATTTAGTTTCGAACTCTTCCCGATCGATCGAATAATCAGTTTCCGTATCTAAACTTTCAATATCTCCCTGAATCGATTCATAATCAGACAAGATATTTTCAGCCTTTCGTAATCGAATTTTTAGTTCGACTACATTATCACCACCACAGGTATCGACATAGTTTTGAAATCTCGTTAAAGATGATTTTAATTGTTTACGTTTGTTTACTAACCATTGTATACCTTCGGTGGCCATAATGAATGACAATAAAAATGGTGATTGAAACAATGAAATACCACTGCACTTGTACAATTTGATTTAGCTAAGATCAGGAGAGGAAGAAAAATGTAATGTTTGAATGACTTACTCGCCTTATTACTGCCTCGATACAATATGTGATTTCCGGTGACCGAGCTTGTTTACAGCTGTTGGCAACTTGACCTTCTTCCTAATCTCTTGAAAAATGCCCCAACATTTACCTGGAACTACAATCTTCACTAACTCTAACGGCTGCTCTGTGTAAATTCCAATGCACGCGTCTCACTTGCACTTATTGCATTAACACTACTCTTTTTTTATTTTTTATTTCAATGTTATTGATTTATACGTTTCACTATATGTAATCCGTACTCGAAGGACCAAAATGTTGATGTTCTTTCCATTGGGTAATAAAAAATACGATTTGTTACTACTAAATTTTAATGTAAAACTTGTTATATTGCATTGCATCTAAAATGGTTCGACCGATGACATTAGACCCCTATTTCAGACTGCCTTTCACCCTTAACGTTTACAATAACCAGCCTTGAAGCATGCGCTGTACAATTTCAAATTTTCAACACACAGTATTCCAACGAGAACATGCTTTAGTTTTGCTGCGGTTATCACTCGTAGGTCAGCATTATGCCAGTGTTACCCGAGTACTGATTTTACGCCTCCACTACATTTACAAGGGATCATCCATCTTACAATATGCTACATTATAGGTGTGAAATGTCAAAATAAAATATATCAATAATGCAATCAAGAGACCTTTCTACATTAACTAACATCATTGTGATGTAACATTAACTTTCAAATTATCATTGATATTAATTTATATTAGATGAAATCATCACCCTTACCATGGTATTGTAATACAAATTATATACTCATTTCCATTATTATTTACTTCAGTTTGTAAGAGAACGGTCTGTTTCGAGTCAATTTATAATAATATAATTAATTTACCTTTTCATTTATGTAATTACATTATAAACAGTTTCTGAAAGAAAATATAGTTAGTGAATATATAACATTACCTTTTATTCTATTCTATTTTATCAGACCAAAAATAATACGTTTTCTCTTTTCTAAATCTCAAAATCAACAACCCTCTATTATTTTTCCTAAGCCCACTATTTTCTACTATCAAAATACACAACAGCCGCCCATATTTACTACATGGTTTCAATTCAACCCGCCTTCTAATTTATAAAATAAAATAGGTACAGATGCACCAGTTATGGTACATCACAATTGGTTACA